>CAUYSK010104131.1:0-215980 GCA_963575035.1 Avahi laniger
AATCTACAACTAAAGGACACGGGGAGCACTAAAGGGAGGGAAGGGCACGCCTTTAACCTGCATTTGGGGAAGGCAAAGACATAAAGTGTAACTAGAATGTTTGTACCCTCACAATACCTTGGAATAATAAAAAAAAAAAAAACATTTACTTGTGTAAATATTTTGGCAAGTGAGATTTCTAAAACTGAAATTTCAAAATCAAAGAGTCCACACAACAGAATATTATTAAATAATGCCAACATATTCTCCAAAAAACAAAAACAAAAAACCAAAAAGTACCACATCTCTATATATATACTCTCCAAAACACTTGATGGAGAAATTCATTTCCTACACTTTGTTGAGCGTTACATATTTTATCTTTGTTCTTATCAATTTGAAAAGTAAAAGCTGGCAGAGTATTGTTGATTGAATTTTCTTCATTATTAATAGGTTTAAAAATTCCTATTTGTAAATGGGTGAACATCAGAGGACTTCAATGAAAGAGGGATTCAGAACAACAAAGCAGATTGTGTCTCTTCCCCACAACCTTCTCTACTACAGAGGGCATGGAGGGCAGTGGCCTTCTGTTCAACTCAGAGAGGAAAGAAAGCAGCTCACTGTACAGCATATAATCTCTTCAGGATTGAGGAGCACAGAGTATGTGATGGGGAGGTTCTAGGGGTACAATGAAGCCTGAAGTTCCAGTTCAGCTCCATATGAGATACTAAGGGGAGGGGGCTGAAGGAGAGACAGCTCTGTCTAGCAATTAAATAAGTGCATTGAACTCTCCATGTACATGGTAAATCCTTCCGATTTAGGCAACTGCATTCTAGTGACTTCCTGTCTCTAACACTCCTTGCCCACTAATCCAACTCCTATGGCCTGTCTTTCCTCTTAAGGAAGAAGGCTATTGGAAAATGGAGCCCTACAAATCTAAAAGGAATCTTACACCAGCTATCTGGACAAGTTAGTAATAACTCACTTAGGAAAATGATCTAACAATTAAGGAAAACTAGGCAGTTAAGGAAAACTAATCCATGACAGAAAAGGATCAAGATTGATAAAAAGAAAAAGAAAAACTGATCTTAGTGGAAACAGTAATAATCCAAAGAAAAGAAGAAAAATTTAAACAATTTTTCTCAGAGTTTTTACCACAATGTATCTGCAAAGTAATATGAATCGGATAATGCTGTAAATTATAATAGACTCATTAGAATGTAAAAATATGTAGTTTCTGAAAAATATAAGGTATACTTATTTGTATTGACATACAAGAAAGTCTAAGACTCGATGTAGGTGAAGAGAGTTAGTTGTACAATGCTGTGAATGGTGCAATTTCAGTTGCTCAAAACTCATAAATACATGGGAGAAAGTGTGGAAGATATACACCAAACCGTTTAGTACAGGAGAAGGAGGGAGGGGAAGGCTGAATTTGTTTTACTGTTTCTGCACAATTTGAAGTATTTTTTAGTGAATGTGGGTTATTTATGTAGTTTAAAAAGAGACAAGATATAAGAAATAATATTATGTTGGTGCAAAAGTAATTGTGATATAAGAATTGTTGAAATTTGCTGTTTCATATTGGAATACATTCTTAAATGTGGTTATGTTATACATCATTTTAATGTGCATTTCTCGCTTTTTGTTTTGCTAATGACTTATTACTTGCTGTTTATTTTATATTTATTTTACACTATGAAAATGATGTTAGACAAAAAGCAAATTCAAGTGTTTTCTTATTTGAGTTCAAAATGGTCATAAAGCAGTGGAGACAACTCGCAACATCAACAATACATTCAGCCCAGGAACTGCTAACGTACAGTGCAAATGATGGTTCAAGAAGTTTTGCAAGGGAGACGAGAGCCTTGAAGATGAGGAGCACGGTGGCCTGCTATTGAAAGTTGACAATGACCAATTGAGAGCCATCATCAAAGCTGATCCTCTTACAACTACATGAGAATTTGCAGAAGAACTCAATGTTGACCATTCTACAGGTTGTTTGGCATTTGAAGCAAATTAGAAAGGTGAAAAAGCTCACTAAGTTGTTGCCTCATGAGCTGACTGAAAATCAAAAAAATCTTTGTTTTGAAGTGTCGTCTTCCCTTCTTTTGCGCAACAACAATGAACCATTTCTCGATCAGATTGTGATATGTGATGAAAAGTGGATTTTATACAACTGTCTGCGACCAGCACAGCAGTTGGACCAAGAAGAAGCTCCAAAGCACTGCTGATCTGATCCACTATAGCTTTCTGAAGCCAGGTGAAACCATTCCATCTGAGAAGTATGCTCAGCAAATTGATGAGATATACCAAAAACTACAACACCTGCAGCTGGCATTGGTCAACAGAAAGGGACCAATTCTTCTCCCCAACAACACCCCACCGCACGTCACACAACCAACGCTTCAAAAGTTGGATGATTTGGGCTACAAAATTTTGCTTCACCTGCCATATTTACCTGATCTTTTACCAACCACTTCTTCAAACATCTTGACAAATTTTTGCAGGGAAAAAGCTTCCACAAGCAGCATGCAGAAAATGCTTTCTGAGAGTTCGTCGAATCCTGAAGCACAGATTTTTATGCTATAGGAATAAACAAACTTATTTCTCATTGGCAAAAATGTGTCGATTGTAATGGTTTCTATTTTGATTAATAAAGATGTGTTTGAGTCTAGTTATAATGATTTAAAATTCACAGTCTGAAACCACAATTACTTTTGCACCAACCTAAATAGTATTTCATTGGTAGAACTTTGGTAAGTGTCTAATACACTGGATATCACAGAGACTTTTAACATTGGTTTTAGCAATACCTTGTAAATGAGAATGAACTTAGTACACAAGAGATACTTCCTTTCTTGCCATTCATTTTAAGCCCTTCCAATCATACGTTTGGGTGTCATTGCAGGGTACAAGTGAGACCACCAGCACTGATGACATCACTTTTCTACTTTTGCCTTTATTTCTCAATACATTCATACCCGCTTGATACAGATAAATTAGTGGGCATTCAAAGATGTGCAAAAATTTTATCATTGGTGTGAAGCAACTGACTTAGGAGACAGATTAGATAACGACTGAGTATGTATCTAGTAAAGGACAAGTAGATTGCATAGAAAGAAAGAACATTATTAGTATCCAAAGAGTACTTGAAAATGAGACATTCCAAAAAAGAAAGTTTATAGCAGCACAATTCACAATTGCAAAGATGTGGAAACAACCCAAGTGCTCATCAATACATAAGTGGATTAATAAAATGTGGTATATGTATACCATGGAGTTCTACTCAGCCACAAAAAGCAATGGTGATCTAGCACCTCTTGTATTATCCTGGATAGGGCTGGAACCCATTCTACTATAAACATCGCATATACTCACCATCAAATTGGTTTTAACCGATCAACACTTAAGAGCACATATAGTTATAACATTCATCAGGTGTCGGGCAGGTGGGAGGGGGAGGAGGGGATGGGTATATACATATGCAATGGGTGTGGTGCACACCATCTGGGGGATGGACACACTTGAAGTTCTGACTCAGGTGGGGCAAGGGCAATATACGTAACCTAAACACTTGTACCCCCATAATATGCTGAAATAAAAAAGAAAAAAAGGGGAGTCTGTATTCTTAACTGGAATCCAGCAAATAATCAACATACTCAGATGAAAACCACCCTCTATATTCACTCTGTGATAGAGCTATTAATATTTATTTTTAGATCTTCCCTCAGGATGCTGATCTGAAAGGAGATATCCTCAGAGGAGCATCTCTGGAGAGGAGAGAGGCAGGGTCTCCGGACTCAGGGGCCCCAGGGTGCCAGGGAGCCCTTTGAGCCCTCCATGGATGTATTGTCCCCAGTGTTCCCTTATAACATGATTATGGATGGGTATCTTCAGAACCGTGTCAACCAGCCTGTGTCACCACAAAGCCCTTTTCCCAGCCCCTCTACCAGTGCTCCCACAGTGCTTTCTTATGTTGCAAGCATAGCATTTAGTTTATCATATTATTTTGTTTTCATTTCTCCCACTAGTCTATAGGCACACACATGTCCAGTAGGAAACTATTTCTTAAACATGGTCATATCTGAAAAATACAAAGCTTAGAACCAGGGCAATAGAAAATGCTCCAAAAATGTTTGTAAATGGAAGAAGTCAAGTAAGATGGCTTGTTATTTTGAATGAGTAAGTGAAAGCAGGAAAATGTGAGGAATCTATTCCAGTACAGGTAGAAAATGGCCACAAAATTCTCAGAAAAAAACTGAAAGTCATCAAAGGCAATACAAGGGGCGGGGGATAACACAACTTTAATTTGTGATATATAGACACATATGGAATCATTATGATTTATTGATTTTGCAATCTGATTTATATTTCTTTAACAGTGTATAGCAGACATCTTAGTGCAGTGATTAAAATCATGGACCCTGGAGCTAATTGGGTTGGTTTCAAATCCCAACTCTACCGTGTACTGTGTAACCTTGGGCAAGTTACTTAACTTTTCTATGTCTAGCTTTCTTCATCTGTAAAATGGAGATTAATGCTAATAACTACCACATAAGATTGTTATGAGAATTAAGTGATAATAATGAATGATTATTAAATAATAAATAGAATTGCGTATAACTAATCGTATGCACCTGGTCTTCCTGCCCTATCACCTATTCAACTTCTTTCACTAAATAGAATCTCTGCATTCTTTGTAATTTTTGATTATCTTTCTTAACCTCTCACTCCTTACTTATCAACTTAGTCCAACATCTCTATAAAGCTATCTCTGATGAGTTACCCACTCCATGTCACTCCTTTGGTTTTCTTCCAGCAATACCTTGTTTACATAATTGTCTATGGAGTTCTTTTCACAGTGCACTCATTCTGATGTTTTACATAAGCTAGTCTACTTTTCTTGTGGAAGACGAAGATGTAAAAAGGGGAAAATATGCTCACCGAGACTGTATGATGCATCTCATCATATGCCACCTGTTTCCCTTGATCATAATCTCCTTATTGTTTTACATTTGTCAACTTTACTGGCATTGAAATCAGCCAATCTAGTATCTCTGGGTGTTTGATACCATGGCTGCCAAATAGTAGCAACTCAACAATGTCTGCTAGATAAATGAAATAGAGGAATCTCCATAATCTGGCTGTGTTTACCTCTATAGCTCTCCACTGATACATATTTTAAAATTAAGATATAATTCACATGCCATAATATTAACCCTTTTAAAATGCACAATTCAGTGGTTTTTACTATATTCACAAAACTATGCAACACAATCCCAAAATATTTTCATCATTCCAAAAAGAAATTTCAAACCTCTTAGTGGACACTCTTCATTTCTTCATCCCGCCAGCCCCTGACAAAAACTAATTTATTTTTTGCCTCTATCAATTTGGCTACTCTAGGAATATCATATAAAATGAATTATACAATGTGTGACATTTTGTGCCTTGCTTCCTTCACTTTACCATAATGCTTTCAAGGTTCTTCCACAGTGTAGTAGGTATCAGCACTGAGATCCTTTTTGTGATGGAATAATATTCCATCATGTGGATATGCCACATTTTGTTCATCCATTTATCATTTGAGGGGCATTTGAGTTGTTTACACTTTTGGACTAATATGAATAAATTTTCTATGAACGTCCCTGTATGAGTTTTTGTGCAGACATATATTTTCATTTTTCTTGGTATATACCTAGCAATGGGATAGCTGAGACATAAGGTAACTCTATGTTTAATTTTTTAAAGAACTACAAACTGTTTTCCAAAGAGATTGCATCATTTTATATTCCCACAAGCTTTGTATGAAGATTTTAATTTCTCCACATTCTTGGCAAAGCTTGTTATTATATGTCTTTTTGATTATTGCCATCTTAGTGGGTGTGAAGTGGTAGCTCATTGTGGTTTTGATTTACATTTACCTAATAATTAATGGTGTTAAGCACCTTTTCATGTGCTTATTGGCCATTTGTGTATCTCCTTTGGAGAAATGTCTATTTAAGTTCTTTGATCATTTTTCAGTGAGTTATTCAGCTTTTTAAAATTGAGTTGCAAGAGTTCTTTATACATTCTGGATAAAAATATGTTTTACAAATATTTTCTGGCATTCTGTGGGCTATCTTTTCACTTCTTGATAGTGTCCGTTGAAGAGCAAATGATTTTAATTCTGATTTTTAATTTTGGTAAATTTTGAAGTCTAATTTAAATCTTTTTTTGTGATTGACACTTGCACTTTTTGTGTCATGTATAAGAAACTGTTGTCTGACCCAAGTTCACAAGAGTTTAGATCTATGTTTTCTTGAAATAATTTTTTAGTTTTATCTCTTCTATTTAGATCTATGATCCATTTTGAGTTAATTATTGTGTGTGGTGTTAGCTAAAGGTTCATCTTCATTCTTTTGTATGTGGATATCCAATTGTCCCAGAATCATTTGTCAAAAAGTCTATTCTTTCCCCCACTAAACTGTCTTGATGCCCTTGTTTAAAGTAATTGACCACAAATGTAAGGGATGCTTTCTGAAGTTTCAGTTCTATTCTTTCTGGAGTTTCAATTCTAGGTCATTAAATTTGAAGTGTGTGATTTCAAATCAAAAGTGTAGTTTATCATATCTCATAAAAGAAGCAGTACAATTAATCAAAGTATGTGCCTAAACTATTGACACAGTTTTGCCACCTTGTTCATTTCAGCAGCAAAAAAGCCTGAAGTGCAAGTGGCCGTGAAATCATGAAGGATGTTTTCTACAGCTCATTGACAATTGAATATTTTTTCTTGCAAGAATTGACCAAAATCTAGAAGAAGTAGTAGTCAGTTGGTGCAAGGTCTGGTGAATATGGTAGATGACAGAGAATTTCCAAGTCCAGCCTCTGTAGTTTGAGCAGTGCTGCTTGTGTGACATGCAGTTGAGTGTTGTCTTGCAAGAGGATTGGTCTGTCTCTATTGACCAATCTCAGCCGCTTAATCACAAGCATCCTCATCATTTTCTACCATTGGTTGCAGTAGACATCCACTATAATGGATCGAGCAGGTTTCATGAAGCTGTAGTGGATAATAGTAGCACTGGACCACCAAACAGACACCATTAGCTTTTGTTGATGAATATTAGGTTTTGGACTGTGTTTTGGCACTTCATCTTTATCTAACCACTGTGCTGAATACTTGTAATTGTCAAAAAGAATCGATTTTTCATCACACATAACAACATGGTGCAGAAATGGTTTGCCTTTATGTCGTGACAGTAAAAAAAGGCAAACTTTGAGACAACTTCTCTTCTGATGCTTGTTTAATTAATGCAGAACCTATCTATCCAGTTTCTTTTCCTTGCTGATTTGTTTCAAGTGGTCCAATATTGTTAGACTAGTAATGTCAAACCTTGCTGCTAATTCAATTGTGGATTGAGATGGATTTGCTTCCACTACAGCTTTCAGCTCATCATTATCCACCTTGGTCTCATTTTGCCCACGTGGCTCATTTTCACCATTAAATTCACCAGAATGGGCTTCTCTAACTATCAACATCCTGTGCATTCATTAGCTACATCCTTCCCAAACACTCTGTTGATATTTCGAACTGTCTGTGCTACATTGGTTACACAAGGGAACACGTATTTGAAAATAATATGAGTTTTTGACTTATCCATGGTTTCACAAAAATTGCTCTAAAAATTATCTGAAAGGTAATCATAAGCCAAAATATGTGTTTGCAAGAATGAGGACAGACCTTCACAATATAAATAAAATAAGAATTGTCAAAGTGAAATGTCAGAGCTATCAACTGTCAAACTTAGTACTCGAGGAAATCAGACATTTCATACTTAATAACCTTAATACATATGCCATTCTTATGCCAGCACCATGCTGTCTTGATTACTGTAGCTTTGTAGTAAGTTTTGAAGTTGGAAGTGTGAGTCCTCCAAGTTATTATTTATTTATTTTTTTCCTTTTTTGGCTACTCTGGGTTTCTTGCATTTCTGTGTGAATTTTAGAATCAGCTTGTCAAGTAAAACAACAGGGATTTACTAGAGAATGCATTGAACCTGCAGATCAGTTTGGAAATTATTGCCATGTTAACAATATTAAGTCTCCCATTCAATGAACACAAGATGTCTTTCCATTTATTCAGGCCTTCTCTAATGTCTTAAAAATCAATTTCTACTTTTCAGTGTACAAGTCATTGTATTTGTTTTGTTAAATTTATTTCCAGGTATGTTATTATTTTAGATACTATTGTAAATAAATTATTTGCTTAATTTAATTTTTAAATTGATCATTGCTGATGTATAAAAATACAATTGATTTTTCTCTATTTTTCTTGTATTCTGCAACCTTACTGAGTGTGTTTATTAGTTCTAATAGTGGTTTTGTGGTTCCTTAAGATTTTCCATATGTCAGTTTATGCCATATGTGAATAGAGATTGTTTCATATCTTCTTTTGAAATTGGATGCCATTTATTTATTTTTCTTGCCTAATTTCTTTGGCTAGAACTTCTAGTATGATGTTGAACAGAAGCAAAGAGAGTAGACATCTTTCATTACTCCTGATCTTAGTGGGAAAAGCTTTCAGTATTTTATCATTAAGTATGATATTAGCTGTGTATACATAACTTTTTTTTTATAGATGACTTTTACAGGTTGAGGAAGTTCCCTCCTATTTTTAATTTTTTGAGTATTTTTATTATGAATGAGTATTGGATTTTATCAAAAGCTTATTCTATTAATATAGTATATTGTATTGATTGATGCAATGTTAAAACAACCTTGCATTCCTCAGATAAAATCTACTTGGTCATGATGTATAATCCCTTTTCTTAAAAAAACAGATGGTTGGATTTTTTGTTTGCTAGTAGTATTTTGTTAAAGATTTTTATGACCAAATTTTTTTTTTTCCTGAAGGCTCATTTACACTGAAATTACCAAATTCATAAGCATTGGTAGTCTCTACTTTTCTTTTCTTGTAACATATGTCTGGTTTTGGTGTCAGGGTAATGTAGACCAAATAATATGAGTTGGAAATATTTTCCTCCTGTTGTATTTTTTGGAAGAGTTTGTGTAGTATTGATTCTAATTCTTTTTAATTGTTTGGTAGAATTTACCAGTGAAACCATCTAATCCTGTGTTCTTTGTTGGGGGAAGTGTATTTTTTTATTATTACTAATTCAATCTCTTATTATAAATCTACTCAGATTTTTAAAAATTAATCAGTTTCAGTATTTTATGTCTTTGTAGGTTATATAATTTGTTGACATATAATTGTTCATGTCATTCCTTTAAAAACATAGTTATTATTGGTAACATCATTAGTAATGCCTGATCTCTCATTCTTGATTTTGTAAATTTGAATGTTTTCTTTTCTTGATCAGTTCGTACTACAGATTTGTTAATTTTATTTATCTTTACAAAGAGCCAAATTTGAGGGGTTTTTTTTCCCTACTACTTAGACTGAATAATTTCCATTTACTTATATTCAAGTTTACTGATTCTTTATTTTGCCAGTACAAATCTGCTGTTGAACCCCTTAGTGAATTTTCATTTCAGTTATTGTACTTTTCAGCTGCAGAATTTCTATTTGGTTCCATTTAACAACTTCTGTGTCTTTATTGATGCTGTCTTTTTGGTTAAACACCATTCTTATACTTTCCTTTAATTCTTTAGACTTGATTTCCTCTAGTTTTTTAGCATATTTCTAAATAGCTGGTTTAAAGTCTGTCTAGTAAGTCCAATATCTGGGCTTCCTCAAGGATAGTTTCTATTAATTGCTCATTTTCCTCTATAAGGTCCAGGATTCCTTATTTTCTTGTGTGTATGTTTTGTATTTTTTTAAACTGAACTTAAAAATATAAATTGTGTTAATTCTGGAAATCAGATTGCCTTTTCCCAGATTTGACTGCTGTTGCTATTTGTTGTTGTTATTTTTGTTATCCTTATTCTTGTTTGTTTAAATGACTTTCTTTTCCTGAATTAATTATCTAAGTCTTTTTCTTTATTGTTTGTGGCCACTGAAGTCTCCACTCAATTAGCTTAGGTGGACAGAGATTTTCTTAAATGCCTCAGACAAATAAGTCTCCTAGCCTTTACCAAAGGGCTCTATGTGTACATTGGGTGGTGTACATTCTCATTGCTTGGGAAGTTTATAACTCTGTTTTACTTTCATTTCCTGCTCATACAGAACCTCCAGGTCAGCCAGAGATGAAACATTAATACCTTCTCAGGTCTCGCTTCAGCAGGTGCACAGCCTTCCAAGTGTGCGTGCCTCTTGAGATTCCCAGGAAAATGTTGGAGCTTCTCAAGCACTCTATGGACATTTAATTCCCCAGATTTTTGTTTTAAGTTTTTTGGTCACCTTCTTCTTTGCTCCAGCTGTTATCATGGTGTCAGGCAGCTGTGAGCTTAAACAATTGCCATTGGTTGTTTTTAACAAATGTCCATGGAATAAGTCTGTTCTCAGTGAGTGGAAGTGGGGCTTTTGGGCCACCTTCTTGGCAACTCAGGTACTAGTTTTCATGGTTACCATAGTTATAAGGCTGTTGGTTTTCAAGGCTACCATGGATCAAGGGAGAGGGCAATGGTAATAGTTTCAGTTATAATGCCACAGAGCTTGCTATTCTTACTGTGATTTAGCAATTTTCCTTGAATAATTTTCCCTACATTTTTTAACTCTTTATTAGTACCAGTATTTTTTAAAAAGTTGACTTTAACCATTTTCACTAATATTCTCATTTTAATATGGAGGAAAATAATCTTGGAGGTCCTTACTGTGACATTCCAACAGTGTTCTCTCCTACCGATACTGTTAACAGCGTAGGCAAATTTATAAACACAAGACAATTATAAATACTAAATAAATTATAAATAACTTTCTAGTCATGTCAATACTACCCCTGGTGGTGAGAGAACATGAATAAATAACAACATAAGCTAACAAACTTGAACATTTACTGATAAGAGTAGTTAATATTTTTTAATCTCTTTCTCACCATAGCAATGGCTGCTTTGAACATTCTTGTTTTAAGAAATATAATTGGGAGTCTTTATTAGTCCCCAACTCTTTGAATAATTGAAGTCTACATGGTCAGACACAACTCCAAAGAGATACTGACACCTCCTTTTCTGGGGCTTGCCTTGGTTCCTGCTGGTTACCTCTTCTTATTTTTCTATTGCTTAGCTTCTCTTGGATCTCAATTTTCAGTTATTAAATGAATTTAGTAACATATCAGCTGCTGCCACAATAAGTAAGAGCTATGAAAATATGTAGCCAGTGGGGGATATTTCAATATTGGACTCATGTGAGGGACATCTAGGAGGCATAGTGTCAGAGACTCAGAAGGAACAGAGATAGGTGCATATATAAAGTTAAAAATGCATGGTGTCTAACTCAGGGTAGGCATGCAACAAATAATATTGCAAACAAGCAAGGGAAATAAGGACTTTATTGTAATTTTTCTCTGATTTCTCCCTTGATTTTTAACAATTACATTTTCATGCATTCATAGTTTAAAAATCTGTATGTGCCCTATAGGATTGCTTTAACCAATTCAAAATGCATGAATAAAGTTCTAGAAACAAGTTGTTAGAAGATATTCCTCAGTGTTATTTGAAAATTGGCTGTTAATGATTCCAGAGTGACTCCTAAGCCCTATTAAAGAAACTAAACAGTAATAATGGCCTCTCTTAAAATGTAACTCACTATAACCTCTGATACAGTTATATTGAAACTAAGGTTTGGAAATGCAGGTGCATCTTGAACCAGCATTATCTAGGAGAGTCACTCTAGCCAGGTATTCATTGTTACGGTCTGCTTCAACCATTTATGATTCTATTGGAGCACATTTGTCACACGACCATTACTCGATGGCAATAACCTTTAAGATAATTCCACTTCACTACCCATTGAATGTATTTTCCAAACAGATTTTTGATGGGAAAGATAATTCCCCATGGTCCAAAGAGGTAATCTTTTCAGGTATATCTGTTACTTTAAATTAAGAGATGAATATTCTGAGATATAAATCTATCGTTGTGAATGTGGTTGACATCAGTCTTTATTTTGACTTTACCCAGCAGAACTCAAATTTATAAGTGAACTGATTCCATTGTGTTCTTTATCTGTGTATGAGACCCTATATACATGTTAACCCCACCAAACAATCGCCTGATTTTTCAATAGAATGTATTGAATGATAACAATGTGACAAGGAGACCTCAAAGCCTTAACTTAACTAGGCTGTCGGCCTTTCCGGTCGTTTATTTTTCCGCTTCTCTTTCTCTCATCCTTCTGTTCTACCCATTCCTGTTTTCCATGCTAACTCACCTTTCCTTCCATCATCCAAATGTAAAATTGTCATTTGGCCAACATAGTTCTTAAAAATTGTGCCAACCATCACTACCGTTCCATTCTTAAATGACTAAAGCTCTTGTTTTAATTGCTATCAATTTATAAATACATGCCTATCTAGAAGCTGAAGTTCTATTTTTGCCATTCAACTCAGAAACTTGGGTGATGTCTGCTTGGGCCTATTGTTTTGCTCTACATTTGCTCTTAAGATGGATTCTGTAGTGCATTCATTTTAGCATAAAATTTAATAAACAATTATAGAAATTAAACATTAAAATGACAACTTACTACACAAGCAGTGTGAGGAAAGAGTGAAGGAAGCCAGCATGGAAGCCCACAGTCCCACACAGCTGTGTCTCTGGTATATCTTAGCCTTTAATGAAAAGCGTTTTTATGCACCATCCTGCTTATCTGTGTGTTCACAGGTGTGTGAAAGACTATCATCTGCAGAATAAAATACCCCGAGGCACCATGACAATAAAAAGTGGTGACTCTCATCTATCTTTGCCCGAGGAAAAGAAGGCTTGAGAACACATACAAATAGAATGTGGAAGAGAACAAAAAGGCCACAAGCAAAGTTTAAATTGTTTCCAATTTGGGTCAGCAGAAGGGAATGCCCCACATAGAGCTAGGAGGCATTGACCTTGCAATCCGGCAACTGCACCCATAGATGTGGCAAGATGGTCCAGGACCCTGGTTGGCACAAATGTAGCTGTGAACTAAATTAAGGAAGCAGAAAGACACATTTAAAAAGCAAGATAAGACCCTAATCGCATCTTTCTGGGCAGAGAGAGAAAGATATTGCTAATAGAATAGATTGGAGGGGAAAGGACAAAAGTACAAAGAAATATCCTGGAGTAGACAAGTTACCTTTAAATACAAACTTGAGAAGTCTAGCTCTATTGGATAAATTTGGCCAACTGGGCTAAAAGTTAATTTATTCTGCTGCCATAGCATCTTTATTTTCTCTGGTATATAAAACAATCCATTAAATAAGATGAGGCCTTTTATTTTTTAAAGCATAAGAGAAGTTTGTTCTTAAAAAAGTATACTTTTAATGGTCCAAACTATTCCAAATCTTTCTTTATACTAAAACACTGAAGGAAATAAATCAATTCCGAACTGAAACTCAGGGTTCTCTCATTATTAGCAAACCAATGCTATTTTCAGAACGAAGCAAAATAAGGATAAAGAGGTGAGGACAAATAAACCTTCCCAATGTTTCCACCTAATTGTAAGTTCTGAAGCATCGTTGCCTACATTTCATTCTGCATGGCCAGAGAAAGAGTGTTACAGTAACCAGAGTGCTGGTGAGGCCTGAATGATATTATTTCATTTAGGAGGACAGTGGCCACCTGAGAAAACAGACAACGAAAAATTGGGCCTAGTTTGAAACAGCACAGTTTCTCCTCAGACGCTTAGCCTCCTGGGAAGCCAGCTACCTGTTAGACAGGATGTCACAGCCCTGGCATCTATTTTAACGATTTCATCATTTCAGAAACAGGGGAAAACACACATTCCCAGACACACAAAATAAACTGTAACACATTGAAGGGCATCAATTTCCTTATACCTGGAATACTTATGCTTTTGAGTCAAGTATTCTGAGTAGGAAAGGGAGGTACGTCCTAGAAACAGTGGGGTGTAATGACTTTCACTGCAGTAGAGCGAGGCTTATATCATACCGAAGAGCATTCAAAGAACGGTCCATGCATGTGCAGAATGGGCACATTTTACTAGGTTTCTCCTTCTCCACAATTTTATCTTCCCAAGCTTGAATTTACAGGCTTAGGTTTCATAGTGTAATTACCAGGTTTAATATCAGAGAGGAGGGCAGCTTTGGTTTTGAGAGTATGTTTGGTGTTTATTCAAGGGAAACAATCTCCAATGCAGTTTCATTTTCTTTTTATTTTCACTAGAGAGGGAGGAGGGGGATGAATACTGATATTTATGGAGTTTAAGGGTCTGGCAGCACTGGGAACTGCAGAACTTTGTTTATCCAGAGTCCAGTTTCAATCCAGAGAGTGCCAATGCAAACTTCTCCAGACCACCACGCCAAAAATGTCAGCCCTGACTTGGAGGAGCAGCCTTCCCAAGCAGGCAGAGGTACTCAGAGCCAGCTTAGTTTGAAGCTGAACTATGGAGAAAGCCCAAGCACTAAACCATGCTATCTCAAGCGCAGCAGTTTAAAAATACGCTTTTTATCAGATTTTCCTCATATTTTGCCTCATATTTTTTATCACAGCAGGAGCCTGCCATCACCAGCCAAGCTGATTGACTGTGTCCTCTTCCAGCATCCGCCTTCGATATTCATGTCTTCAGGAAAGCTGCATCTTTCGCTTATACTCTTGCTGGGGTCTCCTCATGCGCCCACTGTTACCATCATCACGGCACCTGTCCTCCACCTGGGAGGGAAGCTTTAGCGCATCAGGATCCCCTGCAAATCTGCTAACTGTGTGTGCCGTCAGAAATGCAATGTCGACGGCACTTTCTTTCCACCCTTGGGCCCTTCTAACAGCTGGAAACTCCCGATTTTCAGTACAATTTGCTTCTTCCTTTTCATATTGCTTAGTATCAGGGCCAACTTTTTAAGGCAGTTTTTAATGAACCCATAACCAGTGTGTTAAATATGTTAGTTGAGTTTTTCCATAAAGCTAAGTTAATATAACATGATTGTTTTCTTAGGCACCTTGCGGGGAGTAAAGAAGGTAGAGGGTAGGAAAAGTGGGGGTGTGTAATTGACATAGTTGGTCTATTGCCAAATTCACCCACCTTTCAGGACCCCCCACCCAACGGTTAGCTGAGCTTTCTAAAATAGAAGCTATCTACCGACAGAAGCCAAGAAGGACTCCAACTTCAAGTGTAAGTCTTCGGGAAAAGCTGCCACGCTTAGAAAAGTTAACTTTTCAAATGCTGGTCAAAGTTAACTCTTAATAACTAGCATGGACAAACTTTAAAGTTGAACTGTATGCTTCCTTCTATATTTCCTAGAATTCTTGTCATTGCAAAACTGTATAAGATCACCACAAAATGAACTGTAATGTTAATCAAATGCAATAAAAAGAATAATATAGCCATATTTATTTTTCTGTAACTTATATTGCCTATGGCAATTTTTACAGTGCCTAGTATGCAGATTCCTATGTTTTGGAAATTGTTTCTAGGTATTCCTTTGTGATCTCACTACTCAGTCCTGTAAAAGTTGGCAAATATTTGTCACTAGCCAGAACTATTAATTTAAACTCAAACCTTTAAAACCGTGAAGTGGGAAGATAGTACTGAAAATTCAAAAACAAAAACAAAATAAGGAATCAAGCACAATACACTAGTTAAAATCCAAGACTCTGGAGCCAGATTGCTTGAGTTTCAGTTTTAGCTGCTTACTACCTACATGATGGGCACGTATCATAACGTTTCTGTGGCTTGGTTTTCTTACCTGTAAAATCAGGAATAATAAAAATATTTACTCATTGTGTTAGAATGAAAATTAATTGTGTTGATATCTATAAAGAGTTTAGTGTTTAGCACATAACAAGTGCACTTGAGTATTTATTGAATAAAATGCTCTCAAAATATAGTCATTGATTAGAGGATATTATTTCCTTGTCAGATTCAACAGCACCATAGGTAGAAAGAATACATACATTGAGCAGAGAACTAAATCTATTAATTATAAAATATTTCAGTGTCATGGTAAATATTCAACTTAAAATAAAATATTAGAAACTAAGCATTTATAGCCTTGGCAATGCTGTAATTTAAAGGAATTGGATAAAGTTTGGAGATAAAGTGACAAAGATTTTGAATTCCAATTCTGACATTTACAAACTATATGATTAATATTTCTACAGCCTATTTTTTTTCATTTGTAAAATCGGTTTTTATAGTACCTCCTGCAGTAGGTTATGGTGAGGACTAAATAACTCAATACCAACAAAGTATAATACTTGGCACAGTGTCTAACATGCACTAGCCATGCAATAATATAGACTTTTTTTTCTCAATTAGGAGGCCATAAAACATTTTTGGTCATGAAATTCCAATACTTTGTCTGGTTATCAAGGATTTGAAAAGCGTAAAAATCCAAAAATTTTAAAGACTCAGACAACAAAGACCAGGTTTAAAGATTAATCAAAACCTTAAATTTTGTTTTTCTTTTGTGGCATATTTTTGGACTTGCAGCTATCAAGTTAGGGCACACATGAAAAGGAAAGGTTCTTTTGGTTTTCTTTTCCCCTTCTACACCAAAATTTTTAGAAGAGAAAAGCAGTGAACGCTATACGAGAGATGGCAATTGCTCATGGTTAGCAAAGCTCTATTTTTACCTATTGCTAAAAAATATATTTAAAACTGGAAATTACTGAACAGGAGTACATCGCATTCTAAAAAGGTGTTAAATAATGACAATTGTCTAAGGAATTTAATCTAGAGTTTACATTTTTATTTCAGTATTTTTAGATTCACACAAGTTCTATTTCCTGTCAAAATTGATTTGTCTGTATCCTATTTCAAACTCCTCACAAGCACAGAATTCAAAATTATATTATAGAATCTTAGAGTCAGAAGATGCCTTATAAATCATCTGGCCAAATTTCCTCATGAGGAAACTGAGGCTGAGAGAGGTGAAGTAACCGGTACGAGCTCACAGAGATGCTCAGAGGCTAAGGCAGACTGAGAATCTAGGATCCTGGTGCTCTTCCCACTTAGTACAGCGGAACGAAACATTTTGTTAAAGTTGCTGGGGGAGTGACAACAGCCATCACTTCTAGGTTTCGTTTGCAAGGTTTGCATGTGTAAGACTGTTTATTTCCTTTCAGATACCACATCTACAACTTGGGTACTTGTCACCACATGAATAATGGTGCCTAGGCTGCAGCCTTCTGTGCAAGAGGAAAGGTTTCCCAAATAGACTGAGCTTCTGATTTTAGTACCTGCTTCCATGTGTGTGTGTGCTGTGTGTTTAATTTATGCAGATATATACACAACGCATATATGCCAGTTTTTGCTCTCTTAACATCTTGTTATTTTAACACTCACTAAATTTATAAATATGTATATAATACGCATCTTAAAGAAATATAATGCTTAGGTGCAAATAAATATAATTGTTAATAATCCCGGCTGAATCCAACCTTGGTCTTCTGTTCAAATAGAAAACAACATTTACAATAACTTTAAACTTAATCCTGGAGTCCACTGGGGTAAATACACGGCTATTGAGTCTAGCATTTGGGAGCCCTCGGTTAAAGGTATTTAATCTTTCTGTGGGATTCTACTGATCTCAGTTTGTAACTCATCACAAATACGGTATGACATTTCCTTGCCAGAACTATCAAACAGCTTTCTTACTACCTAAGTTCCCAGCCCTACTACCTTATTTTGAAAAAAAGAAACACTGGTTTGATAAAAATAATAATAATAATTATATATATATGTGCGTGTGTGTTAAACAAAATTTAGCTCTTACAACAACCCTATGATGTAAGTTCTGTTATTTCCATTTTATAACTGAGGAGACTGAGGCACAGAAAAGTTAAGTAGTTTGTTCAGTAAGTAACAGAACTGAGATTTGAACCCAGATGTTAGAGCTCCAGATCTGCACTGTTAACCACAACACTTACAACCTCGCTAATAAGCCAGCTGACTCTTTAGGAAGGAGGGTCCTATTCTCTTCTACCTGGAATGTAGTGGGAAAATCCAATTGTTTACCAGTCTTTCTGCCCCTGTAACTCATACTTAAATCTACTTCAAATTCAGAAAGCAAGTTTATACTTTATTTAATAAATTATGCATTATTTTAATATCATATATTATTAATATTATATATTTTGTAATAAATCTAGGCAAAATGTCATGGAGTTTAAAAATGTATATATAAACTAAGTATGAGGTTTTTTCAAGGATACCTCATATTATCACTAAATTTTGAATATATGTTCAGATTTTTTAAATATTTTTTTTAAAGTTGAGGGTAATTAATCATGCCACATTAAAAAAAATTGAGCAATACATTCTGAAAACTGAACATAAAGAGAAAATAGTATATAATCAAATTAAAGATATAAAAAGTTTAATATGAACTATGCATAAGAAAATGCATAATTATTATAGTATGTAGTAAGGTATAAGAACCAAATAGCACATTATAATTGCTAAAGTGATTGTTTCTTTTACATAGCAAAATCATGCTTTACAATATCTCTTACCATTTTGTTAGTTCCCGGAATCTATAAGTGTTATCATTATCAACAGTTTGTTCTAACATGCATAATTAGTCCCTCTTTTCCCACTCATGTTGATATGCACATTGGAAGACAGTGTCTTGAACTTGACAAACTAGTGTCTAGGGTGTCTCTGCATGCAGGTTTGCTGCAACCCAGAGACTCTGCTCTGTGCATTGTTCCTCCCACTGTCACACCATACACTGGGAGAGCCAAATATGAGCTTGTTTCCTGCCCAGGTTGTAAAAGTCATCCACTGAGGGCTCTGTGTCCCCAGGCCAGTGGGATTCTGGACCATCAATATATAGAGATGGAAGCTCTCAACCATGCCAGCGTCACCCAGCCTGTGGGAATGAAACTGAGCCATTGGATGTGGAGTGATAAAAGCAGGATGGAGAGGACATCGTGAGAATGAGAGCCTGGCCCTGTGTGGACAGTGGCACTGGGGAGGAAGGGGAAGCTGCAAGTAATGAAAGGGAGAGGAGAGGGAGGATTGGGAAAAGCAGTGGTTGGATCGAGTTCATAAAGGGGGACTGGGCTGCATACAATTGAAAATAGTAGTGGTTGTGAAGGTGCCCTCTCTAGGGGGAATGGTCTCTGGTCTCCCAAGCAAGAAGCTGAAGATTCTACCACTTTTTTCTACTGTAGAACAAATTCTTTTCTAGTCTCCCAGAAATCTTCTAATGAGATCCTATTGTTTCATGGGCAAGTGGATGCAAATCTAAGATAATTGTTAGATGGGGTTATTGCTCTTAGATTTGCTCTGCAACCTGAAGGGATAGAAAGATGAGAAACTTCTACTTTTTCTAGGTAGCCTACATTATTAATAACTCTTTACCTCCAGAAGGAGCCAGATACGTTCAAATATCAGGTAATATCCCAAATCCTAAAGCTCCCCCTGCTTTCACTCCAATGTACACATAAAATGCCTCCCTTATTTGATCGCCACCTAATACTTCATTATACAATTAGAGAAAAAGCTTAAGATGCCACAGCCTCTGCAAGTGGCACCATATAATTTATATTCTCACTGACTGATTGTGCTGCCTTCTGCGGAAATTTCAATAAAGATGAGTGCAAAAGGGAGAACTTAGGATAACTGAGCCACTGTAATAGGTGTAAGAAGGTACCCGAAAAGGTGTGCTGGATATCTTAAGAAAATCTAACTGTTCTACACTTTCACCTCAGACCGCGTCTTCAAGGCTGCTGGCAAAGACAAGCCACAATCATAGCCAACATGGCCAAGAGCACTGAGCAAGGACTCTGGAGCTCTCTTGTCTTCCATGAGTCTCTGTTATTTCATTAGTAAAATTAGGAAATTTTAGTAGAAAACTTCTAAAGTCCCTTCAAGTTTTAATATCATAATTGCTTGGGGTTTTAAATGTTTATTTTTAAGCCAGCAAAATTATTTTTTCTAACAAAATCTGACATGAGAAACTAATACAGGAAAGTACTATTATTGTTAAAGATGGGATTGGGAAGCCCAAACTCTGTGTGCTCAGGCTCCTCATCTTTTCAGGTAACCCTGAGGGACCTTCAAGGAATCCTAAGGAGAGGCCTGTGCTTCACAGTTTTGGAGCCCAGGACAAAAGTACAAACGGAGACCATATGTCTAAATACTTAAAATAAATCTTTGTAAATGAAACTAGCCAATCACTAAATAAAACATATTCTATCCTCCTACTTTGTCAAATATATTTTCATAATGGTGGAGAACATTATGTTTAAATCTAGAATTCTTGTACACCTCAAGAGTTTGTGGTGGAAAATTCTGGAAGTCTGCCCAACTTTTCTTATCATTCCCAGTTCATACCCCACAGTGGGACTTCACATGCACTCTCAGACACCATACCCACAACTAGAAACAATGTCTCTGATCTCTGAAAACTGGCCTTGTGAAAAACATTGTTCAGGTTCAGATCTTTTTTTATTCAGATAAATACTCGGTCCCCGGTACCCACACCGTGGTCTAGAGAGCAGATAGACTCCTGGTGGCCATATCCCTTCAGCCTGGCAGACCACAGGCTGCAAACCTACGGGGAGGATTACAAGGCAAAGTGCTCTAAAGTGGAACCTGGCCCACAGCCTCTCTTGCCAAGTCAGAGAGCAGCACTGACTAGACAGTTTGCAAATCACCCATATGGGTCCTTGAAGGTCTCTTCTGAACACACTTTGGTAGGGCACAGTGGATACCAAAGTCAGATCTTTATCATCAACTGCATTGTCTCTGCCTCAAGTCTGCAGTGTCAATTCCTGCCAAGTTTTCAGCCTGCCAGCCTGCCCTACAAATTTTAGACTTGCCAGCCCCCACAATAGCGTGAAGCTTAAATTTCTTAAAATAAAGCATATATATCTCCTATTGGTTGCTTTTCTCTGCAGAACCCTGAAAATACACTTCAGACATCTAATTTGAATCATATTCTTGATATAGACATCTGAGGGTCCCTCCTTCTTGATGATTGTCTCTTATAAAGCTAATTTTAACAACAAATAAGAAACAACGAAAAATCATATTTGTAGAATGTGGTTAATTCACATAGGCATTTTCCAACCATGTAAGGGTGTTGGTTGTCATGGTGAGCAGGGTGATAGACCTGAATTCAGACCCTCTACGGGTTTGGTACTTACTTTCTTATATGACCTGGGGCTCATTCCTGACTTCTCCGACAATTCATTATCTAATCAACATCATCAGAATAATAATAACAACCTCTGAGCTGGTGAAAAGTCAAAGGGAGATAAAGTGTGGCAGGTACATTCTATGAGCTTTGACACAAAATTACAACTTTAAAAACATAACAACCACCACTTTTTACTGTTACCATGAACATTAGAAGGAAAACCATTAATCTGGAAGTTAGTTAACACAGAAACAGGAAAACATTCGTTCAGTATAATGTAGTAACTGAGAGAATGACTTTTGGATTTAGGCCATGCAGGTGGAGTGTTTGCTCTATCACCTACTTCATCTGACATTTTGGGATACCTACTTAACTTCTCGGTGCTCTGGCTTTCTCATTGTAAAATCTATTACATCTCAGAGAGTTTTAATGAGAATGAACAGCACAGAGAACAGGGTCTTGTGCCTTATAAGAACTCAATATATGTTATCTATTATTAGTAGTATTATAATGAATATTACTAATTTCTTGACAAATGCTTATTAAATACCTAGAATGTGCTAGGAACAGATCCTACCCCCCCCAGAAGCATGGCCTGACTCATATGAATCTAAAATTCATAAGGGTTTGCCATGACTAGTAGATCCTACTGTATTGACAAAGTTTATTTTTAGTGTAGGCTTTTATATTTGAAAAGCACCACCAGTTCCCAAACATAGAACACAATCATTAAAGGTAAGAATTTGGGGTGATTTGGAAAACCCAGTCCGGCAATGACGGAATTACAGAATTCTTGGACAATAACGTGGCAACTTGGAGGAAATAGCTTATTGTCTCAAATCATTGTTGCATTCATAATTAAAAGCAACATCACAGTCAGGTTGCATGCAAATTCACAATGTTTCTAACCCATGGAATCTCACTACATTTAATTTGGAAAATAATTTTACTGATGACTTTTCAGATCTGCCCTACTAGAAGAAATAAAGTTTAAGTAAAAGGATTGCTTTTTCCTGACTACTAAGAGATGTTTAAGGGTATGACATTTAATACGATAATGGCATGCATTTCTCTGTTACTTATAAATTGAAGGTTATTTTTTAAACATAAACATTATATTTATATAAAGGAAAGCAAGACCAGGAATGACAATTGTCATTTTTATGGAAGCCAGATATCCCTAAGATAATTGCATGTGTACATTCAAGGATAGAGATTTATAGTTGAAGCACACTTTGTAGATTTCAGTGACAGATACAGGCCTTGAAATACATCTCCAATACAGGAGATCAAAAAGATTTTTTTTTTTTTTTTTAGTTAAAGCTCATGATAGTACAGTAAGAAAATGAGCTGACAACTTACTGAGTTAATCTCTCCCCTTTCACCTCCTGTACAATAGATTTTTCACAGTTCCTACCACTTTTATTGTCTCTTATCTCATGCGTTCTTCCACATCCCACCTGGAATTTGTGGTCACTGAGTCAGGCCCTGGAGCTTTTTCCTGTCGGTGGGAAGCTCTGGTACTGAAGGCTGGTAAGAGTAATAAGTGCTGCTAACAGGGAGAATTAATGTAAACCAAGCCCTGGGGTTCTCTAACCCCTGGAAAAGCTTGTCTTATCCCTGGAGCTGCACCCTTGTCTGTAAGTGTTAAACCTTGCAACAACCTAGGGAAACATAACAGCTGCAATTCACTGAACGTCCCAGTTCATCAGGTGTGGAGTGTCAAATTGCTGTGAGTGCCATATATTAACATACTGAGGAGCTGAATCAACACCTAAGCTTATTTCTCTGAATAATAGATTCACAGAATCTTAGTCACGCAAAGGACTTCTAATAGTAAGGGGGAAAAAGTGGATAAAGAAGGATAAAAGGCATAAGAATGACACAGACAGAAAGGAACAGACAGGTGTGAAGCCCCTAGAAAACAGTACAATGAGAAGTAAAAATCCAAAGTGCACAAATTAAATCTTACCATATCAAAGAAAGCCTTCAATCCCCCAAAATGTTTCCAGGTCTTAGCAAATGCCTCACTTATGTTAAGGGAGATGTTATATTGTTAAAATTGCCTGCAGCAATGAAATTTATATGGCCCTTTGGTGTTGTATAGAATAAGGACTGCATGGTAGAGAGGAAAGTTGTCTTGGGGCCAGAAAGACCCATGTTTAAATCTTACATCTACCAATTCAAAGGTGGGTGGTTTTGGCTGAACCACTTAGTTCATCAGCCTTCATTTCCTTGTCTGTCTAAAAGAAGTAATTTGTTATAGAGTCTACTTTGTAATGGGTGCACTATAGGAGATGAGTATTATTAAAGAATATGACTTTAGTTGGAAAACTACTGGGCTATAAATATCAAGCAAAATATACTAGGTTAACAATCAATAGGTACAGTTGTCATACATCCCACTTGCTCAGGATAGCCCCAGTTTATAACTATTGTCTTGACATAATTATTAGCACTACCTCTATTCCCTCTGTGATAGATGATATGGTCACTCTAGTAATAGGCCAAACACTGGTCAGCCAAGGCAGAAGTGAGCAGATGTAGGCATCAGGCAACCTTCAGAGAAGGAAGCAGTAGTGGCCCCAGCAAAGCGAATGAATATGCTGCTGCTCTCTCACCTAGGCCAATCACCTGCTCATCAGAGTCAAAATCCAAGGAGAAAAATGTCTTTATGTATAAAATTTCTGGAAATAGTTTTATTTTATCAAATATTTTGGGGGTATCTACTAGATGCTAGGTACAGCCCTAAAAATGTCTGCCTTCAAAAATTTCTAGTCTACCACCCAAGAAAGAACCATACATTTATGTTATAATTCTTAAATTTATTTCACATTATAGTCATTAAATTAGAGGCCTAATAAAAGTCTATGGGAAAATGTCTAAGAAACATATAACTTTGTCTAGAAAGAGAACAACTATGTTCAGGCTTAGAGTCTGGCTTTGAAATTTGGGTAGATATTTGCCAGGCAGACAAGGAGGAGACTACTGCTTTTTCTAGAGTGAAGTGCATGAGGGAAGAAACATAAAGAATACCTGACTTGCCCAGACAATTCTGAGGATCAGATATGAAAACAGAGTAGCTTTGATGAATGGCAGATGAGAATGAAAAGGTTACCCGAGTCAGGTGAGGAAGGCCTTCTGCGAGCCAGAATAACCTTGAGTCAACTAACGATTATACGTAATGAAATTACAGAAAAAGGTTGAAGACTTGAGCATTCTGTCAAAATCAAACTCTTGGGTTTATTTTTAGTACAATTCCAGAAAACGAATATTTGGGGGAGGGAAGCTTCAAGGAATATAGCACACTGACAGATATTCATTCAAGTTAAATTTTGCAGCCACTAAAAGCAAACAGAACTAGTTCTTCATTTTGTTGCTTTTTGAGTCTCTTTAATTTTTTCAGAGGGCTCATCCTCAGAGTTGGAAGTCGCATTTTTGTCTAACTGTAAAATGTAATCCATTAGTGGATAAGTAAAATTCTCACTAGACGGCTGTCAGGTAGGAAGTATGGAGCCAATTTAAACTATGGTATAAACTTGAAAGTAGACCGTATTAATAACTTTTTGAATGTTTTGTTGTGTTTAATTCAGCACCATCCATCTGTGGTACTACACAAGTTGATTAACAGAATCTTAGACATCTAGAGATAATAAATCTTGTATGAGCTATATGTCTAAATAAAGATATTCATCAAAAGTAGGGTGTGGCCAGTAGATGCTTGTCCAGTCATCTAATCCTTTAATTAATCTATATATTTAACAAGAATCTACTTTGGGCCAGGGAATATTATGAGTGTCGTGAGGGATTCAAAATTTGATGAGCTATGGCTTCTGCCTTAATAAAGGAAAGAGACCTCAGATGAACCCAAGAATACATGGTAGAAGGAAATATATAGCAGCATTCTGGTACAAACTGGTGATGTTAAGAACATATGAGACACCCTCCTCTTTTGCTCCAAGAGCTTAGAAATGCCAAGGAATGCAGTTAGTTTTTCTTTTCAAAAATATATAGCTGAACTTCAATGAAAGAAAGGGAAACCCCAAAGTACCAGACAAGTTTAAGAAATTTATTGTAGTCATTAGAAGTCAAAAGACCTATGAAGAAAAATATTAGGGGTGGGGTTTATAGTTAAAACTGCAACCAATATGTAAGGGAGATGAAACAGGGATCACGGTCTAAAGTTGGGTGCCAAGAACAAGCTAACTTTCATAAAGGGGAATTTGAATATCTCTATCCTCTGGCAAGGTTGAAGCCTAAAGCTAGCTGCCCACTTGGGCCCATAAATATAAATAGTAAGCTGTGACAGATGGAAATCCACATTTGGGAATTGGACTTGAATTTGAGCCATGTGGTGTGGAAATATACAGAGCAGAAACATTAGTTAAAAAATTGTAGGACCTGATTACATAGGAACTGTAAAAGCACCCGATATTGAGCTACCACAGTTTGGGCCACATATGAGAGAAAACAATCATAGAATGTAAGGAATTCCACTATCCATGAGAGACAACATGTGACAAAGAGAAAATTTTTTATCTAGAGAATTAGAGACAAGATAGATAAATCATAGCAGTGAAGTTATGAAACACAAATAAGCAGTTTGATAGACATAAAAAAGAACCAAAAATAAATGGGGATAACAATGTAGTCAGTTTAAAAAAAAAAATCTAAAGAGATATCTTAAAAGATATAGCTAAAGAGAGAATTAATTAGTTGGAAGATAGAACAGAGGAAATCTCTCCTAAAAGAGCATGGAGAAATAGAAAAGTGGAACCAATGAAAATGTCAAGAAACTTGAGAAATAGAATAAAAAACTCCAACAAATATCTAATAGTTTTGCATTTTTTAAATTTCAAAATAATTATAGATTCACAAAATTGCCAAAAAGCAAGTACCATAAGGTCTAACAATAGCAACTTTTAGGTACACAATGTTTAGAGACCCTCTTAGCTATAGAATAGAGAGATAGCTATAAAAAAACACATTTTAGGATTATTCGAATGGAAGAAAAAAACTATCTAAAAGCTCATAAATAGGAGAATGCATAAATAAATGTAGAATAAACAGATAAATAAAAACTATATAACAGTTTTTAAAATGTCAACCTGGCTAGATCTCATTTACATAATTACTCATTCCTTGAGTGTGGGGGCAAAATGAGAAGCAGAACATTATATCTATTATAAAATCAGAGCACAAAATGTCACTTATTATATATAGAAACATATAAGTTTTATTGTGTTTTCATGTTAAAATATGGATAGGAAAGAATCACAGCAAATTCATAATAATGGTTGCCTCTGGGGAGACAGAAATAAATATTATTTAATAATTAATATATAATAATATATATTTGCATATCATACATAAGTAAAGTTTTCATTCTTAAAAATATTAATAATAAATAAGATATATGTTACTGATAATAGGTGGCTTCACTATGGACATTCGTTTTGTTTTGTTTTTTCATATCTCTTAAATTTCTCAAAATAAGGATTGAGAGGGAACTTTTAGATTAGAGGAAAGAAGATATAAAAGATGTTTTGTCTAGCCCTTGCGTGACATAAGACAGAGGGAAAAAGACCTTCTAGGAAGAAGCCCGGAGAAACACAACAATCATTTCATCCAGTGGTTTTCGGAGGTGCCTTGTTGATTCTGAAGGGGGGAAGCTGACATGGTATGGGATAGGTAGAGTTCATGTGAGCAAGGGTTTATACACCCACCCCCACTTCAACCCCAACAGTTCAGTTTGTGTCTGTTTTATAAAATGGATATTCACATAAGTTGCATTTGAGCATAAGGTTCCATTGATAAAGAATTTCCAAGCCTGTGCTGCAGTCCAGTTCTCTCATTGAGTTGCAGAGGCAGCTGCTTCAAGGTAACAGTGGGAGCTGAAGGGAAAGGCTGAGTTAAACCGTTGTTCCAACCTTCCCTCTGGGGCTTCTTTTTGCTTCTTATTTAACTTCTCTGAGGAGGTTAATCAGTTTCATGACCTGGACCTAAGGTTAATTTCTAAAATGACCAGGAGATGCAAAATTTCCAGCATTCAATATATTGTAACCCATGAAGGCCAACTAAAGAGTTGTTGGAGTATTTATTGATTGTATTATTTTGTTGAGTGCAGAAAGCCACAAATTTTGTTTTAAGATATTGTTCAGAAATAGTAGCACCATGTATATTTTGATTGATTGATATCTTTAAGTTTATATGGCAAGTTATTTGTTAGCACAAATAACCCTAGCCAAAGCTTTGTTTATGGAATTCAAATGAACATGCTTTTGTCCCTATGAAAGTTAAAGAACAAAGGCTGTAAATGCATTACATTTTGCTTTTTAAATAATATTTAGCAGTATTTTGTACACTTCTTTTCTATTTATAAAATGTTTTCACATACATTTGTCCTGTGATCCTCATTTTATTGCTAGGGATATGCATTAAGGTCATCTTGGTTTTATGAACAAAGAAATCAGAACTCAGAGAGATGAGTAGCACCCCTTGAGTACAATTCCTACATTGGTATTTGTATCATCCTTACAGTTAACAAAGAACTAGCCTATGTTTTAACTCATGTGATCTGTGCTAACACATCAGACAGGTCTAACAGAGAATACCCTCTGAAAACAAGCTAATTGCTAGTGGTTCAAGCTCCTTTTATGAGGAAATTTAGAAGTTTTGGCTCTGTGAATCAGTTTGGTCTACAAAATACTAGTGAACTGAATCTGGGGATTTGCTAACTTGAAGTCATTGCTCAATTATTTTTTTAAAAAAATGTTTTTTTGAGTTTCTGAAGATACATATAAATATAGATATATGCATATATATTTTTATATATATATACACATACACAGACACACATATGAAATCTTGCAAAATTAAAGAACATCTGATACCACATGGAGAATTCTGAAATACATTTTGTTCAAAAGAAAACAAATAGGATACATTATAACTTTCATTTACAAAACTTCTTTCATGCTAATCATTGCCCCCAGAAGCTTCACAGATCAATATAATAGGAGACAATAGCAGAAAGCATATGGTCCAGTGTAAATTACTAAAAAAAAATGAGTTCTAAAGACATTATGTGATGAATAAATTAAAGCATTCAGTCATAAATCCAGTAAGAAAAGGAAAAATTAAGAAGTAGTGAATAGGAGGAAAGAAAGGGCTCAGAATTAGCTCTGAGATGAAGGATACATGTAACAAATGTGTGTCTCCAAGGGGCAGCAGAAAAGGGAGTGTGAGAGCCTTGAACTCCTTCAGTAAAGCTTCCAGGAGCCAGAGTGCAATATTGGCAAAAACAGGGCCCCGCCAGGAAAATAAATATTGGGTCACTGCTTAGGATCTAAAAGAAATAAGGTTAAACCTAATGAAAATCAGACATCAGATCTAAAGAAAAATGTATAATATTGTGTTCTTTCTTTTTTCCATTTTGATTGGTTTTGATAGGAACATGTGTTTATGGGAGGGCTCCAATCTATGCATGCAGATGTTTGTTTCTTTTAAAACCCTAAGATGGACAGAAATAGAAATGGAAGATCACTGTGCTGGGAAATTGGCTTGAGCCAGTGCAAATTTTGTGGGACGTTAAAAGTTGGCATCCAAATGATATTCTTAAAGTATTTGTATTTTCTTTATATGTTTTGGAACCCAGAGAGCTAGGATTTTGTCTCAGAGGCCCACAGATGAGGCAGGTGAGCCAAGAACATATTCAGAACATTTGTTAAGTCCTTTATTTCAAAAATATTAGGAGGCTCGAATACCAATGTCAAAGAGGAGTTTATGCAGCTGACCAGATCCAAGTTCCAGTGGTGGCTGCTACACCAAGGAGATAGAGCAGATTAAAGTACCAACAGGAGCTGGTTGTCCAGTGCTCACAATTTTACTAAAATCCATTGCTAAGTGTCCATAAATCAAAAATACAAAATTACTATATTTCAAATATATGATGCAGAAGACACATTAAAAGTGAAGTCAACATGCAATGCATGCGTACATACATGCATACATAAAGTAAGCATCACAGGAAAGTAAAAGGGACCCTCAGTAGAAAAGTACTGTCTTGCTAGGAGGAGCAAAAGACAATGAGACAATGAAAATACAGCCTTCTGCATAGTTGTGTTTTCTTCCAAAGTTATTTCTCTATTTACTCATATTCATTCATTCACTACACATTTATTGACTATATACCAAATATTAGGCTCTAGACATACAAAGTGGGCATGCAAAGAGACATACAGCACTGCCACCATCCTTGGGCTACTTGGAACCTAAAGGAGTTATTTTCAGGCAAAAAGCACTAAAAAGAGGAAAGGAAAAACATTTTTTTAAATGGTGTGATTGAAAGTGGAAAAGAGGTCGGCGCTAATCGAAGGAAAGAAAATGTGTTCGAAAGTATTAGAATACAGGAAGAGACATCGATCCAAATGGAAAGTGAGTTTAGGGGTAGTAAGGATAGGCCTGCTATTGCTTTTAAAATATGGAGGTTGAATTTTCACAAAATGAAATCAGCCTTCAGAAGAGGAGAGCTGCTCGCCTTTCCTGCTTTGCTGCCTGAAGGGCGAGGGCGGCAGGAAACAAATGCCATCCACTGGGCTTGAGTTCCAGCGCTGAACAGGGTGCCTAGTTTAGGACAGATATTCACTCCATGCCAGTTCAACCGAAATGTCCACTTAGATCCCACTTTTGGTGGCTCAGAGTGGCAGGAAGCAATGGATGGGGCAGGGAAGACACCAGTATTTTTCTTGGTGGCCACGGAAATTTTCCTGGGAGCCATCTTCCCTCAGACATGCAGCAGCAGCATCTACGCTTTGTCTAGCAGTGCAAAGGTTATGACCACGGGCTGCAGCCACAGATGGGGTAAAGTGTGTAAGAGACAAAACAGGATGATGGGAAGAGGAGGCAAGAAAATGATCTGATTTATATAATTTAATAATAATAAATTTTTTTCTGGGTTTCTTTGCTCTTTTCAGATCATTTTTTTAGAGCAACTCCTAGTTCAATAAGAGCTTGTTTACACTGCTGTTTGTCAATGCCCCTTTTTATTCCTCATACTTGGTAGCTTATTCCCCTTTTAAGCCAAGATCACTTCAGAAAACATTATATTTTAGGTTAGAAGAAAAGCTACAAGGAAGAACAGAAATAGAACATATACAAAAAGATCTCAAAAATAGTTGCTAAATTGAAGAGAAATGAAGAAAAAGAGAAAAAGAAAATATGAATAGTATTAAATTCATATTTAATTCACTTAAGGTAATATGTGCTAAATTCAATGCATAGAAAGAAATGAAATCAACCACAAAGTAAATATTTTCCTAGATAATACAGTGACTAAAAATTGGTTTATCTAAAACAGTAAATATATTTTTCTTTTCTGCAAATATATGAGTGAACAAGCTGACTCTGAACATTAAAACAAAAACAAGCAAACAAAAAAAAAAAAAAAACAGGCTTTAGAAACAGCTCAATACTTTAACTGTTTGCTTTTAAGAAGTTTCCAGCAGTGGTTTTTCAGTATTCACTGTTTCGAATGGTAACAAAAAGAAAAGAAAAGAAAATGTGCATTTGTGTTCACTTTTCCATGTATAAGGAAATACTTTTTCTCTTTGCGGCTTCATCAAAGTCTTTTTCCACCTGCAGAAGTCTCTCTCTGGCTCTATGCCCCTCCTGCCAGAGCATTTCCTCGTGCCATCTTCCTTCATTCTAATAAGACCATTGATGCCAAACTCCATTGATGTATGTGGAAGCATTTTGAAAAGAGGGTTTCTCTTGGGGTCTAAGTACAGATCACCGCATTATAAAACAAAGCATTTGACTACAAAAACAATTTAGAGCAAACAAACTACGGATTACAAACTCTGATGATCTTCAGTCACATCACCACTTAGTCATGCCATGCTTGGCCAGACACCATTAGCCCATTACTGTGAACTACAGTGTGATCATACCCAAACTATAACGAATGTTCTAGGAGTAACTATCCTTATGCCTATTAGACTCATACTGAATATCAGATTCTAAAAATGTCTGCGGGTCACCCACACCGTACTGGAGGCCACAGTCAAATTAGAATGGGATGAGGGGGAAGTGCAGTGAGGAAGGAGAAAAACACAAACATACAACACGATTTTCTCTGAAAAATAGACAATATTTCCAATGTCTAGATGCGTATTTAATTATTCCACTCAAATTCATTCTTAGAGGGGTACTGTCAATAAAGTCAAACCAGACTCGTGGTGTGTAACAGGGTTTTTGAGGTCTTTTTTGAGAGCTTCATTAAAAGCAGACAGTTTCTCTAACTTTTTAGCAGAACCTGTTATCTGATGATGTGAATTAAAGTCTCTCAAATGACTAATAATCATATCAGGGCTGCCATGTCAGCTTGTAGATTTGAATAAGAGGGTCTGAAAACATTTGCATGCCTCGATGTGCCAGTGCTAAGAAGCTAATGTGATAGTGCTGTCATAAAGCACTGGAAATACATGACTTAATGTAATCTGTCATGTCATATGCTAATCTTCAACCATTACTTGAGTGCTGTAAGTAAGTAGAAAGCATTTGGGAGAAATCCTTTCCAATTTCTCTGAGTACCACTTCTGCTGCTGGTCAGCCCAAATGGGTTTTGTGCGTTTAATGCAGAGCTCAAGTCAAGTTGGTTTAGGTCACACTTAATTAACCAGCACACTGATGGGCTGGACCGCTAGAGCTCTATGGAAAATGGTTATTTCAGAGGCGGCCTAACAAGTAAATATTTCATATGCTGAAGGAAAAGGGAAAGGACACTTTTCTTAGTCCTTGATAAAGAATATGTTCTTTTCAGAGAAAACACTATGAATCTTAACAAGACATCATTTTGGTTTCTGCTTGCCTCCTTCTATAATTGAGTTGAGTTTACAGAAAGCAGATAATAAATAGTTAAAGGCATTCCTCTCACCCTGATACCGAGAACTCTATTCAGCAGATATGGACTTACCACTCAAACAATAGATGGTGCTTTGACTCGAAGTCCACAGAAACAGAGGACGACGAGTGATCAAAGGGAGACATCCACTTGGCACACTCTTTAACAGGATGACAGCATCTCTTAATACACAGTCATTAAGAAAGGAGACTGGTTCTCAGAGCTAAGTACAGTTTGTGAGACAATGAGTGAGACTAGACAGACTGACAAATTTTTGTCCAATTTTTTTAGTAAAGTGTGCAAGGGATTGTGCTTCAAAATATGAAGTTTATTTTTATCAGCCACACTGAGTCAAGTCAAAAAGATGCTTAAGAACTTGAAGAACTGCCTTCTGGAATAGCATTTTTGAGGATGCTGAGCAGATGGCATGAGATTGGCCCCAACGATACTGCCTGAATTTCCCAGCATTCCTACGAGACCCGCTATTGGTAACCCAGGGGAACTTTCGTGCATGTGGGAACTGGCTTTTTATAGGTCTAATTAGAAAGCACAGGCAATTCCTACCTACAGCATTAAAAAAAGATCCTGTGAAATATTTTTTCCTGAAAAATGTGTGTCAAATTCATAGAAAAAATTAATATGAATCAAAATTGATAGAAATGTGATCATATTATCCTTCCAGCCAAGAATTCTGCAAAAATTTGGTGCTTTCTCTCACAAAAAAGAGATAAGAACCTGATTATAAAAGTGGTGTGTATATGCACTGCTTATAACTCTTTCAGAATATTATGACCATTGATCATGAATTGATGATCATCTAGCATAGCATCATCCTTCTTTATGTCTGCTTATAAAATTCCAAATGGCATTTCAAGCAGGTAAATGGTGAGGGTGATTCTCGGTGCTGGTAAAATGTGTCTCCTTATCTATAGTTTGCTCCTGACACAACCTAATCATCAGAAGACCTTTCATCTGAACTTTTTAGATCTTATTTAGCTGTAAAAACTGGTCAGATGACTTTGGCTGGTTAGAAGCTGGTCTCGTTGGCACCAATTTCCAAGACCAATCATCATTTGGATCATTTTTTTTGTAGAGTACTTTAAACGCAGTCCAAGCATCTTGCATTTGTACATTGTTAGCTCTGGAAAAGTTAGTTATTATTATTAAGAGAACAAAGTAACACATTCCTTGGGTTTGAGGTCAATGGCTTCACCTTCCAAATGAGGGCAGTAAAATGTCTTCCAAGTCCTCTAGGGACTTATCCCCTTGACTTTAACATCACAGAATTGCATATGACTAGAGCCCAGAGAATGATTTTTTCTAATAACACAGAGCCAGAACAAGTCCTTTTTATCATATCTGCCTGTTCTCGAAAGACTATCCAAATAATCTATTTGGGTTTATTCACTTAATTACTGTAACTTCCTTATGGTCTCTCAAACTTCTGACTCCACCAACTTAAGTTATTCTGTATCCCAAGCTTTTTTTATTAATATATTCACCTTTCTGGTGCTCACAAATTTCTGGGGCCATGATTACTTTTTCCACATCATCCCTTAAGCTTCCTTCCTCAAAAGAAAAAAGATTTCTACCACCTTTTCTTCCCTATGATTTCTTAAGCCATAACTTTTCCCTAAGCAGTCTTACTCTTTGTGAACCCTCAAACTATGTCCTTTTTCATAGCTTAATTAATATTTTTTTCACAATTTATCTGGGAAATAGTCCCTGATTAATCCAATTATTAATATCATACTTGACCCTTGATTGATCATTTTCATCCATTCATTCATTCATTTCATACCCACAATTGAGTTCCTCTACTGTGTCAGGTGTTGTGCATATTTATTTTGTGTTAAATATTATGAAAGCTGCATAAATTATGTTGGCTGTATATTCTTTCACTTGAATTTTTATATAACGTACTCCTTCAGGGTCCTATTCAGGGAAGACTACTTGACCAGGCCCATTATTTTATTTATCAGCTCTTTTGCTTCCTCTCTGCTTACTGTCTTCCAAAGTCGCCTGAATAATTTTCTTGCAGAGGTGCTCAGTTCAGTTCTGAGCTCTTTAAGAGTCCACTGTGTAAACAGCACTGTGTAAAGCAGTATGGAAGACAAAAATGAATCATGATGCATGTCCCTGACATCAAGTGGTTTGTAATCTCTAGTAGAAGGTAATACTTTAGACAACAGAATGACTCAAAGACAACATAAAATAAAGTGCCAAATGGAATATGATCAGTTTGGGTCAGTAGGCATAGTAGAGATGGAACATACACCTATGAACTATAGCTCGAAGGAGAAAAGAAGCTTGGCTAGAATTTTTCAGAAAAGTCTCACAGAATATTGGTGAGAGACTATATGAAATAGTGCACAGATTTCTGCAAATTTGTCATGAATTCAGTTCCATCACAGGATATCAGAGAATCATGAATGTCTAGTATGGATCCTGGTGGGGTAGAAAGGGAAGAACGAAATCAGTAGGAAGATGGGATCTTTGTGTAAGGAGGGCAGACGCAGGGAGAAAGTCAACTGCAAAGCATGGAACCTTGGGACTCTGAGACGCTTTCACTCTGAAGTACTGTATTTACTACCGTATCTCCACGATCAAACTTCTTGCCATCAAAAACAAACCAAACCATGAGACAATGGCTGAAGACACTATGGTACCTTATGTTGGCTCACCAACTAGGATTTTTAAATCAGATGAGCATCCCTCCCCTATCTCATGTAGTTGTTAAACACATATTTCTAGAAATTATTAACTTCCTCATTGTCTCATTGTCTTCCTTATTAAGAGCCATACAGTTACAACAGATATCTGCTCTTCATTCCCAGTTGAGGGATTTGAGTTTTCCGGAAGGCTCACAGTAAAAGCAGCTCATTCATTTCTGAAGCTTTTGAGTTTTAGAGGCCATAGTGCCTCTTTAGCCCTCTTCAGCTTCCTGCTGGGTTTCTGTCCAAGAACTTAATTGTTAATGGCTCCCAGCTGTGCCACAAACTTCACTTGTTTAACCCCTTCCTTCCTGGCTCCCAAATGTTGAGTCCTGGCTTAAAATGTTGAGTCCTCTGTCTGTGGACTTTTGGTAGAAGTAAGGAGTTGATGGCCGGATGGAAAGATTCAAGAGAGCACGTGTGAATTTTACCATGTCCAAAGCTGTGTCGAATATATGCTTCTGCCCTGTGTGAACTTTTACATTGAACTTTGAACAGCAGCATCAAAGATCTCTTTTCTTTTTCTCATGTGTTGTGGACTGCCTAATTTATTTAAGCATCAACTGCCTCCCTAAGGCTGTTATCTATGTCATCTATATTTGATCCCTACCGGCAATTCTTCAGCTCCGCCTACAATTCCCCATCTTGCCTTGATGAGCTATGATCTTTCATGCTCTTCTGCTCAAATCCCCCTTAGCCTAACCCCATCCAAGTCAACACACCAGCATCTTACCACCTGTGAAAGTCATCCAATTTTTTTTAAATTTCTGTACATACTTGCTGCTAGTCATGTTGCAAAGGAATGCTTCTGGTAGCCCAGGCAGAACTGGTTTTATTCTTCATTTTTCATTTCAGTTTCATTTTTGTCATGAGAAGCCTCTTTCTCTTTTACGGGAACTTCCTGCCAGGGATTCAGACTTTCTACTACCTCTGCTTCTTGTTCTTCCAATTCCTTTAGAAACTTTGTTCTCTTCTTACATCCAAGGTCTGCTGGGCCCCTTTCCACTACTTCTATTCCATTCCTCATTTGCATCAATCACTAGGCTCCGGTGGCCCTGGATGTCCTCATATACACTATGTCACTTTCACCTGTTACCCAGGCTATGAACTATTCCCCACACCCTCAGCTCCACTACAGACCCTCTTGCCTTCCCAATCTATTGCCAGAATTTGCACTCAGTGGTAAGAGTCCATAGGATCAGCTCCCTCAGAAATGACCAGTTAGTCAGCTTCTTGGACAGTAACAAACTCCATATCTTTTCCTTGGGACTTTGTACACTCAACATTTCTTCCAGTCCTTTGGTGACTCCAAAGGAGTCCTTACGAGATGCTTAGGAGAATCTTTCAATACTGAAGGAAGGATGGTATGAACATTTGTTGTCTACTATTAATTATCCCAGGCCTTGTATATGGTTCTTTACAAGCTTTATGTCATTTAATTAATTAATTTTTTATCTTAATTTAACTAATATTTATCACCTACAACTAGCATCTATCATTCCATGTTGAGTACTGAACTATGGCACCTTATTACATATTTTTTCGTTTTATCTTCACTTAACCCTATGAGGCAGACACTCTTAATATCCCCGCAGAGAAGAAGTAAAACACCAAGAGAGGGAGGTAACATTTTCCAAGGTTACCTAGCTGGAGGGATTCAAACAAAGGCAGTTTAACTCCAGAAACCATGCTCTGAGGTAACAGCCATGGACAAAATAGTCACAGTTCCTGGCCTCCTGAAATTTAAACTCTAGGAGGAGGAGCCCATACTATACAAATAGTTATATAAATAATTACTCAATTACATCTGTGGTAAGGGCTCTAAAGACCAAGAATAGGCTCCGCGACACCATAGAACATGAGGACCTGACCTGGTCTAGGAGTTTAGAAACTTCTTCCTCAATGTGGTGACATTTACAGTAATACCTCGAGGGTGCATGAGTGGGATTGGGGCTGTAATGGGGAGATAATTTCAGGCAGAAGAAACAGCAGTGTGCACAGACTCTAAAGGGTAAGATGTCTCAAGCCACATAGAACTCAGTGACAACCAGTATTGGCTAAATGTTTGTGATGGAAGAAGAGAGAGTGGTACGAAATGAGGTTAGAGAGATGGGCAGGGATTGTGTCCTGTGTGGCCTTGTAGGCAAAGGCAAAGATTTTGGTCTGTCTCAAGTGCAGTGAGAATCCATGAAAGGTTTTAAGTAGCAAAGTGACATAGATTTACTTTTTAAAATTGGCACTATGAGAATAAATTAAAGGCAGTTGGAAGCAGATACAGTATATTAATTAGGAAGACATTTTAGTTGGCCAGTAATATGCCACTGTAATCCCTATTATACAGAAGAAGAAAATATAAAATTCAGAGAGGCTACATCACTTGCCTAAGTTGACATAGCTTGTGCCAAAGCCAGGATTTGAAACCAGTTCTGTCTGACACCCAAGGCCATGTTACTTTCCACTGCATCATTCTTTAGCTTGTGAGAATGACTTATGTCTCTCTACTCACAAAATGCAACATGAGGCTAGAGTTTAGGAGACCTTCTCAAGAGCACACACGTGGTAATTAGCACACCACAAATTTTATCTCATGCCTTTGAGGCCAAATCATGCTGCCTCTTGCTCTTAGCCAACAACATGATCCCTCTTTATGATGAAAATGGAAACAGTTAAATCTTAAATGACATTACGGTCATAAATACAATGTACAAAAATACCTTCCCAGTATAGCTCACAAAATTGTTATGAGGTTGAGATAATATGCTTTAAAACACTTCATAAATTGTCAAGCAATATACAAAAGTAAGGTATTACCAGTGTATGTCATATAGGAAACCAGAGCACCGTGGCAACTTGTCTGGTAGGAGTGAGACCTCGAACCTCAATTTTGATATCATTGCCAAAAGACCTAACAGATTTTAAAATGCAATGTATTTAAAGATTTTTGCAAATCAGGAACAGTGTTGGGAAGCAGCAATTGATGCCCCTGTTTCCACCACACTCTGTTTATTACATGGCTATTGCTATTTGCAGCTCAATTGGATAATCCCCAGTATAATTACTTGTCCTAGAGAAACCTGTGTGTCCCTGAGTGCTGCCTGATGTGTCATTATTGGAAACTTCTACTTTATGAAGCAAAGGCATTTTTTAAACACACCTGAAGCTGGGGATATATCTTTGTAATTTAAATTCTCAAGGAGAATGAAACATGGGTACACAAACCCAAATCAATAGTCATCTTTCTTCCATTAAAGAACTTTTAGAGTCTTTTATAGGATTCCATTTCTTATTATTAGCTCATTCCTGCAGATACTTTTCGTTTGACTTGGTGTTTGTCAAACTGCAGATCATGACCCGTTGGTAGGCTATGAAATCAATTTAATGGTCATAAGCAGTATTTAAAAGAGTGAAATAGAAGAAAGAGAAAATATCCGAGTGTGTTATATATAGTACAAGTAATGCTTTAAGCTTTTGTCTCAGCCATAAACATATGTACTTCTCTGTTGGATCACAATAGAAAATATTTTTTTTTTTTTTACTGTAGGTTACTATCAAAAAAAGTTTGCAACACACCGGTCTATTGAATTCAGGGTAAAAGCTGGTGTCTTATACTTTTATAAGCGAGACATATTTAAGCCTTAGCCCAACTTCAGAATGGGGAGGTGCTACCCAGGTTTGACGCAGGTTGGGCCTGCTTCAATTTAAGTATTCCCTGAATGGTTTCCAAAGCTACACCACATGGAGAAGGTGGTGAATGGGGAATCAGCCCTACCCAGCAGCTCTTCACTAAAAGAACCCTGAAGGCTCCGCAAAGGGGGTCGGGGAATTTTCAAAGCAATAGCTAAGAATAGCACTTCTTCTCTAGCACATATGGGGGATGTACTATGTGCTGGGCTCTTGATTTACATGTTTATTTTCTCTACTTACCAAACACTTGTGTAGTACTCATGATGTGCCAAGCCCTTTTCTCAGTGCTTTACATATATTAATTCATGTATCCAATGAGGCAGTCCCATTTAAATTGCCAGTCCTGTTTTAAAGGAGAAGAAATTAAAACATTGAGTAGACAAGGAGCAACAAAGAGAATGCTCTTCAGTGATATGTTTGCTGTCTTGGTGCTTCTCCTTCGTTCTTATCACTATGTTCACTAATAAGGGTGTTTTATCATCAACTCTAGCTCAATTCCCACCCCTAGGTCAAGGCTGTGTGTGTGTGTGTGTGTGTCTGTGTGTGTACAAGCGTGTGTGTCCAACATGTATGCACTCATGGGTGGGAGTGGTGGGAAAAACAACCCGTAAGAATTCTGCCAACACAAACCTAGAAGAAAGCCAATTTGTAGCAGAATGCCAAAAAGCAGTGGCTTCCTATCCTTATTCTGGCACACTGTACCCTTGTCCTACATCCCAATTAAAATAATAACCATAAAACGGTGGGCCATAATCCCCCATTCTTTCTCTCTTTCTCTCTCTCTCTCTCTCTGTCTCTCTCTCTCTCTGTGTAACACACACACACACACACACACACACACACACGCATAAGAGAAACAGGGTAAGATTCAAAAGAAATCCTCTACAATGGGGCAAAACTTTTGAAATAATTGGGCTGGGGAGTAAAAGGGAAAGTGAGAAGGGGATTTGGAGAGAGAGGGCACACATGCTTAATTGGCCATGTCACAAGCAAGGGAGGAAGAACAAAGCCTTAGATTTGCATACAAAGGGCTTCAAGGTTGGTCAAAACATTTAAGCAGGCTCCATAGTCAGAAAAAAAAAAAAAGACAGAAAATAGAAGCACCGTGGGGCTGAGGAGGGAGAAATCATGGGGCAAAGAACCGAAATTAGATTGATCTGTGTTTGTAATGTGGGTATTATCTATGTAGCTTTTGCATGTGAAAGTCTTACTTACATAGCATCCTTTGAAAAAAGCATTGATATAACTAGGCGTCATTTGCAAATACATTGTGAGTGAAGAAGAAAAGCTTCATGTGAGAGAGGACTGAAACTTTTCCTCAGGTATGAGTGGATTATAGTAATATTTTGGTCCTATGGAAAAATGAAAGATAACAGAACCCCCAAATTCCATCACATAAGTTTATAAAAGTTGGTCATTATTTCACATGTTCTTTAGTGTCTATCACAAAATTTTTCAATATGACAGAACGCTAGACCTCAGTCCTAAGTACATGAGGGTGGATAATGTGGGGCAGGAAGCTGCTGAGTCCCTGTGAGAGCTCTATCACTCCTGAACAACTCATCAACTGGTTGGAATCCCAGAAAGCTCTCTAGGTAATCCTGGCCCTTAATCATTTCGCTTTTATCTGACTCCTTTTATGTTTGCTTGTTTCACTTATGTCATTTTTTTACTCAATATTTGAGTGTATTTGGTAAATTCCTTATCACCCACACTAGAAGGAAAACTCCTTGAAGACAGGGACTATGTTAGTTGCTTTGCGGTATTCGCAGCACAGAATATCATGCTCTACCCATGTTAAGCCTTGAATCAGTGTTTATGGATCCACCAAAATGCAAGATTTCATGAAATTCCAGGCCAGAAGACTTGGGGTACCCCTAGAGCTACCACTTTCATTGCTTTTTTGATTTTATATTGCTTTTAAAGGACTTTAAAAAAATTATTTGAATTATATCTCAGTCTTCTGGGATATTTGTAGGAGACTACCTACCCACAGCTCAAATCCAGAGCTACTGTGGACAATTTAAACACATGCAGAGGATCATTGTCCCAAATGCATATGCAGCCTTCTTCTCGTATACATTGACTCACTGTAATGTGGATCCTTCCTTATGCTCAGAATACTGTTCCAGATAATGGATCTCTCCAAGGCAGTTTGCCTGTTTTTTTGGAAGTGTCATGTATAGGTTTCCTGATATTGAGGTCAATCTCTCCGAGGAAGGCTACCATGCCGGCAGACTGCCATACCCACAGGCATGGTAAGAAATGGATGTAGTCTAATCAGCTGTTATGCCTATTTAATGAATAAAGACACAGACCTTGAAAGTCCTAAGGGGTGTGACATTTCCACACAGGTCACCCATTGTGTTTAAGATAGTGCTGGCTGAAGGTGAACACAAGTACAGACTGTGCAAACTACTTTGTTACTTAGAGGTAACAAGGTACATTAGGAAAGAGTGCAGAGAAATGTCATCAGTTCCCCATTTAGTGCTTCCTCATAATGTTCTAGTAGGAAATGTCAGCTTTAGTTTCTACAGGTTATCTATGTGTGGATAATTTATGAATTTATTCAGCTTATAAAGGAGAAGTGGGTTCTGGAGGCCACCCTGGTTTTGTTGCTAAAATTACCAGGGTGATGACATCAACAGAGAGGAGTGATGGAGAGGTGAGGAAGAGGTTAAGGCGAGAGAAGAGGTCAGAACTTTGCATATGCAGTTAGGATCCTAGAAACCCTCTTCCCCGTAATCAATGTTCATGTGTCTTGTAAGGATCTGTAAGAATATCCTATAGCCATCTCTTCGCAGACAGCATGGGTCAGCTTCTCGTTCTGCCAGTTTTCTCCATTTGAATTTGGTTGAGAACAACCTGAGACCCATGTATCAGGTGCCAGACCATGCTTTGCTCACTGAGTGCAGGGGTTAGCAAAGCTCTCTGCAACGACATTAACTTTAAAGTCATCCTCTTGCCCTATCTCGTCCCAACCTTTTGATTGCATGGCTCACCTGCCTGTTAGTCTTTTGCATAGTTCTTGAAACCAGGTTAGTTCACTTGTTCTTTCATTCATTCAAAAATTATTTTAACTGAGTATCTATTTTGTAAGAATCACTGTGTTAGGTGCTGGTCATGCAAAGGTGAACAAAATACATTTTCTGCTCTCAAGATGCCCCCAGGAAGACAGAGATGTAAGCAAATAATGTAAGCATTATCTTAGTATGTTCTATGCCAGGTTGCTATGGGAACGCATAGATGAGGCACTTAACCCAGTCTGGGTAGGAGGTAGTCAGGGAAGGACTCTGGAGGAAGTGGTGCTTGGACAGTGGAAGATGATTAGGAGTTAGCTTGGGAATTGGTGAGAGGAAGGGTAAGGGAGAGGAGGAAGGAGGAAGTTCCCAGAAGCTCCTGCAAAGGCTTATAATGGAGGAAAAGCAGAGTCAGTCTGGGGAATTACAAGTAGCTGAACATGGCGAGAGCATCAAGTATAAGATGGGAGAACATGACATAAACTAGTAATGAAGGGCATTTAAAGTCATATCAAGGGGTTTGGACTTTATCCTGAGGGCCATGGGGAACCACCGAAGGGTTTTAAGTGGGGGACTGACAGATGTAATTTGCATTTTATAAGAATCTCTTCAATTACAGCACGGGGAGCAGATTGGAACCAGACAAGAGACTGGCTAGATGGCCATCGACGTAATCCGGAGGAGAATGTGGAGGCCCGGCCTGAGGAGGCAGCAGGAGATGGTGAGGACTGGTTAGATACGAGAGGATCTGGCACTAACTGGATGTGGGATCCGAGGAGGAGCAGGAGCCACAGATGACCCCTGGGTCCAATGATGGCATCTGCCAGCTTCCTTGCGAGCTCACGGGAAGACACACAATTACCAGGTAAAATTTTATCTTTCCTTTTCCTCTTGTTATTTTATTATTTCGTATTTTATTTGTTGTTCTTTAATATGAGAAAATAATATTAAGTCAGCTCTTGGCTGTGATAGTCTTTCTAACTTTGGAAACCAATATTAGCACATAAAAATGAGGCAGACTAGTAGAAAAGTATGAAAATAATACTATTAATTTTTTTTCAGGGGGGGATAGAAATCTATGCCATATGCAGAAAGTTTCCAATTAGGTTAATGTACCTTAAACTGTATTAGTAATTAAGTGCTTTGGGTATTAAAATACCTAATCTAGCTTCAGGCTGTTTTTGATAAATCCTTTGACATTTTCCTAACTGAGGGGGAGAGATAGAGCAGAGGAGGCCTCGCCTGGGATTAGAGAGCTCTTGGCTCTATTCCCCAGCTGTTAGCAGCTTCCTGTGTGACCTTGGGAAAGTTGCTTTAGCTCCCAGCCTTTAGTTGCCCTATCTGTGAAATGGCAAAAATAAGAAGATGGCAACATGACTGATCATGTAAATAAGTCCCCTCACACAGGGCTTGGAACTCAGTAAGGTAGTTTATTTTTGTAGATTTTTTTCGGGGGAGGGAGGGAGGTATTAATTTTGGTTTGGTTTTTATGTTATTTATTCTACTTAGGGACATTAATCTGCAAGTAACAGAATACCTAATATTTCTAGTATGCACACACACACACACACACACATACGCATTTATTTATTGTAACACAGGCAATCCAGGACATTCATACAAGAGGCATGGAGCTATGGCAACTCAATCAAGTCATCGAAGACCCAAGATTTTTCTGTATTTCCACTTTGACATCCTCAGCATTTGCCTATTGCCAAGTAGCAGCTGGACCTCCAAGCATCATTATCTAAATGGGGCAGGAGGAAAGTAAGAAGGGTTGGTACCAGCCTCCTAGCTCCAATTTGTCAGGAGGAAAAGCACTTGCCCAGAAGCAGTACCATGATTGCATTGGACTCCCATGGACAGAGCTGCACCCCACTGGCAAATTCCGGGGCGGCTGGCAACATGAGTGGGAAAGCACTGGGAGATTCTCCAGCCTCACAGTGAAAGGGGCAAGGAAGAAAGGAGTGAGGGATCGGTGCCTCATGAGCAAATCACCAGCAACTGGCACACCTGCTGTTTAGCAGGCACCTTCTAGAAGTGGTAGGATTAAAGCATCAAACATTAGGCTGGAGCTGAGACTCCCTCCATGTGGGAGTTTGCATCAAATTTGGTGGAAGCTTTGTAGTAATTTCTTTGGTTCAAATTTGTGAAAATTTGGCATACCCCAGAAGGTGAATTAATTATAGGGAAATCTGATTGCTTTATCTAGCAGGTAGACCTGACTTTGAATAAACAGCCCATGTTTGAAGGGACAAAAGAGGAAGATGTATCTGCAAAAGTGCAGGGGAGCTGCTTCCTGAAGAAGCCTGGTTTATCGCTGACCCTTCAGACTTACCTATTGTGGGGTGTAAAGGGGAGAGACTAAGCCCAGGAAAGAAAAATCAAATTACATATTTGTATGGTGCCCTTGAAACAGTTACTGACCTGGCATTTGGGGACACAGGAATAAAGGGTCAGCACAGTTGAACAAGGGATCCCAGTTCCCATGTCGGCTCTCCCATGGGCCTTGATCCTCCTGGCCCTCCCTGGAGGGATCCTTCCTCTGCTTAAGACAGGACAGTGGGGAGCCTGCCCTTGCATTTTCTCCATCAAATTTGAATGAGGCCTCAATCTTCCTTTTCAGATTATCATTTAACAAGGTTTATTGTTCATGCTTATGTGCCTCCGGCAGCCTGTTAGGACATTAGGGAAAACTGCCCACTTATTTTCTTTTTAAGCCTGAAAACAAAGCATGTAGAATTGCAGTTTCTATTTTTAGAGAGGAGGGATGGCCCCCAGGTCTCACCCCCTTAGGCTCTGACCCCACAAGCTGGTGAGCTTCACACGGGGCTGCCAAAGGACAGGCCACCTTCCTTTGAGCCTAGTCATTATGTAAGCCTCTGTAGTCACTAAGACTCAAAAAGAAAAAATCTGTTTTAAAAAGTCAGCTTCCTGAGTAACATTGTCACTTCCCCTTTTCTCAAATGAATTGTTTTCCCAGGGGTGGGGGAGGTTGTGTGCGTTTTCCAATGTTCCAGTCTGGCTCGGGATCCCAGCTAGATTCAGCAGGGCCGGGGTGGAGCGTGTAAGTCTCTCAGGAGAGAGTAAGGCAGGGGCGCCCAGACAGAGCTCGGTGAGGAGAAACAGGCTCCCAGCCAGTGTAAGTGAACTGACACCTCAATTTCAAGGACACAGGACACAGGAGAATTACCAGGGAGGTTCCAACTACAGAGCAAAGCCTTGTCTGTGTATTTTTGCATGCATTTGTGCCAGTACTAATCTGTCTGCTTGCAATGCAATAGCCCAGTTCCATTACCAGATTGGGTGCATTCAGGAGAAGAGAAGCCAGCTCACACACAATTAGGACACATTTGTGAACAATACAGTAAGTGAAATTAAGGTTAGTAAGCACTGAATATATTTTTACATGACGCTGTTAAGCACTTGCTCCAGTGACTCAAAGCTACATAGCTCATACTCTGAAAATCTATTGCAGAGACACCGTGATGCCCCTCGTGAAGTTCACGTATCAGTTGTCCAAGAGCTTCATCAACTCATGGCAACACACCAGAAGCCCATAGCATCATGGCTGCCAAAACCTGCTTAAGGGAAAAGTTCTGATTTCATCATCCTCCAGTTACTCCCAGAGATAGCACCCCCAGAAGAAAGGGTAGAGCGGGACTTCTAAGGACGTTCTCACTGTGAATGGAGATGGCATTAAATACTCATTACCCCTCCTCTGTGACCTCTCACACCGGGACTGAGGAGGGAGGATGAAATGGGGCACAGTTCAGAGGAGCCGGGGGAGCAAAGGAATGAGTCGATATAGTTAACTCCAGTTCTACTTAAATGTCTCAGTGTGGTTGTAGTCACATACCTTGACCCCTCAGAACACACGGTATAGGTGAGCCACGGCAATGCGGAAAATCCTCTCGGGCATGGAAACAGCCTGTCTGGATTTATGGTTGAAGGTAAATCGGCACCCTGCTCTGCAGCGAATTTAAGGAGAATTTTGTCTAAGATTTTTCAAATTTCCCTCAAACTATTAGGACATGAAAATGTTGGCTTGGGGATTCCTGACTGTACACCCAACCCGATGTCCTCTAATACAGTTACAACCTCAGTTAAATGAGTACTTATTAACTTGATATATACCCATTTAAAGTTGGGAAGATTGAGGACTGAGAGAAAAGTTTCTATTCAAGTCATTGGTCAGAGGTTAAAAAAAGAACTCATGTTTACATTTTACACATTTTATTATAGTTGCTCAGTCTTTTATGAGTGAGAAGTATCCTTCAGGAAGATGCAATTTACTATCTATGGCTTCTTTCCGAACTGATAAACCACTTTGCACTGACTATTTATCCCTGTGGCCCCTCTCAGTTGCCTCTCATCTCTGGGCCCCATGAGAGCTCAGCCTCGGGGGTTCTGGGGCAGTAGGCACTGGCTTTGTGGTGAAGAGCTGGTAGGATCAATTTCTTTCTACTACTTAGGGGCAGTTCACAGGCTGATTTTCCTGGTAGTCTTAGCTCCCCCTGCTGCCCAGTTAGGGGCAAGAGCAGCCAGAGGAAACTGAAATCAGACAAAGCTCAGGCTACCTGCAGGCTGAGCCCCAGGAGGCAGCAATTGAAGGCGATTGACCTTAGCTCTGCAGTGTAGGGCCTAAGCATACCTGGTGTGAGAAAAGGCAATGAACATTCAGGAAGCCAGTAGTAGGTCTTTAAGGGGGAGGGAGGATACAAAACAGGGGCATTGCATTTTTAAAATGGCACCACCAAACTATTGGTTAAAGTCAAACATACCAACAAAAGAAAACCTTGGATTCACACATACATGTGATTAACCAGCAAGTTCTCCGCTCCTCTGTCATGGGCCTTCTCCCAGGACAGAGTGCTCTTTTTGTCTTCTTATATCAGCTCTACCAGCTATTACCTGGGGGCAAAGTACGTAATCTCTGCCTCATTTTACTGGTCTGTAAGTGGAATTTATTATGATGATTCAATGAAAAAAAAAAAAGTATGTATTTCTCACAATACCGGTACTTGTGTGGAAGCAGCCAAGACATGTTGGCTGTTGTTTTTATTCTAGTTAATGTTATTTCTTGTCAAGCGATTGGTTCTCAAACGTGGCTGTATATTGGAATCATATGGAGAATTTTTAAAAATTCTGATTCCTGGGTCCCATTCCTAGGGCTTCTGATTTAAGTGATATGGGTTGTGGGCTGGCCATGGGGAGTTTTCACATGTCCCAGGGCACTGCGGCATGCAGCAAAGCTCTGGAGCCGCTGCTCTAGGACTCCTCCTCATGCCCCTCAGAGACCAAGGTCTCACAGGGGATGAGAGGCGCCAGGTGGAGTGAGGGGCCTTCCGCAGTGTCGGACTTATGAGGTCATGGGAAATGCTCCCTTTACCACGTGTGGTCCTGGGACCAGCAGCGTCTGCATCACTGGGGAGCATTTTAGGCTCTCTGGTCCCACCCCAGACCTACTGGATCCCAGTCTTCATTTTAACAAGGTCCCCAAGTGAACTGTACATAGATTCAAGTTTGAGAAGTCCTGCTCTAGCCCTCTCTCTCACTCTCTGTCTCTGTCGTCCCTCTTGCTTCGGCTTTTTTTATTCACCGTGGAGAATAGCGTTGAGTATTTCTGCCAAGGAAATATCCCTGCAAAAAAGGCTCCAGGTCTTTATTTCAATAATCTCTTTAGATTCAAATCTCCTTAGAGTTAATTTTTTTCAGCTGCCAGACGTAGTTTGCGTTTCTAATACCTGTCTCAACTCACAAGCACTCACTTCATGTCTGTTGATAGATGCACGCTGGGCCTCTTATGTAGCTTCTAAAAATATGCCTTTTAGGGCCGGTGCAAATGTTCTGATGGGACCAGCTTTGGCCTATTGTTGAGACTGGGTCGACATTTGATAGAGGATCTTTGGTACATCACAGCTGCGAGACCGAATTTAGAGGATGATTATTATTTACTAAAGGTTCAGAAAGGAAATAAAATCCTCCATCAGAACCTAGTCATTAAGGTTAACAGTAAACCATAAAATGAATGGAATGTAGGCACTGTGGACAGGTTCCCGAAAAAGACAATGCAAATATTTTTAACTAAAGTGTCAGGAGACGGGACAGGGCTTTGAAAGAGAAGGAGGAGAGTGAATGATTTAGTAAAGAGGATAAGTCTCGACAGGAATTTAGCTTCTGTGACACTAGCATAATGCTATGACATTAGCACTTCTTCATCCCTCTCTCCCTCGCCCATTCCATTTCAAAAAGAAAAATATTGAAATATGAGTTCAAAAAGATTCATATTGAGATAGAAATAATGCAAGAATTATTATTACTGTCCTCACTTTTTTTCCTCTCTTATTTTCTTTCTAGAGACATGATGTCCTCTTTATGATGCTTTTATGTCTATAAAGGATTTGGGGGAAGACACCGAAACCAAATCTGTAAACACACGAGGCTGCTGGGTTGGTGGGGAGGGGGCTGGGGTGAGGGGGAGACACAAATTGCAAAGAGCAGAATAATCAGATACAGAGGGACTTTGATCTTCTGGAGACCTAAGCTAATAGATGTTAAGTGCAGTTCAGTGGAAGTAATAACCCATGAAGAAAACAAAATCTGCAAAATGATAAAATGCTGCAGTCTACTGATCAAGGAAGACATTGGAAAATTACTATGAAAGCATCCTTAGCCCGGCAGATCCAAGGTGAAGAAAGGGCTGCGTCTGCCAACCAGCAGCCAGACATTCCAGGCAGGCTGAGCCGTCTCCCATTTTGCGGCCAGATTAACACTCTGTGTAACCTGAATGCTTTCTCACCGAAAAGGCATGAACTGGCACCATCGCAGCCCCGGGCTTCATCATCTCTCCCAGTGACGCCATAGTGAATCACCCCGATGCTTCGGGGGCGTTCGAGGGCCGTTCTTACTGTTAATCAATTGGTGTAAGTAAAGAATTTCTGAATAGACTCCACATGAAGTGCTGGTTGTCTGCCTGCCATCAGTAGAACACAGTTAAGACAAATCAGACATCTTTCAAGAAATTACAATCCGACCAAGCAAACTGTTTAGGAAGAAATGGGGGAATTTATGGACATTTAAATGCAATTTAAAAATTCAGAAACTTTATAAAAGAGAAAGCCTTAGCATTAGTTTGTTTAAGGACTGTATTATTAGTAGTATTCATTTATTGAGGGATGACTACATTACACTACATTATACATATTATATAAGGCAGGGCAGAATTAATTCAATCTGTCTATAGAGCAAACTACATTTTTATTATCCAAAGAAAAGAAAATCTAAAACTTCAGGCGGTTAGATAACGTTTAGTCCAGACAGACTCTTTATTGTGAAAAGAATTAAACAAACAAACAAACACCATCGGAGAATGTGAGTTAACAGTCAAGAAACTGGGAGAAATGGAGAATGCATTTTAAAAGTCCCACCTTCCTACATTTCACGTAATGGCTAATTAAACATATGGAATACATTATCTGAACCACAAATTAATGTGTTTGGATAGGGTGGGAGCAAACAAATGAAAAGAAAGGAAAGCTATGCAATTGGAATCCAGACATGATGTGGACAAGCTCTGCTGGGCACCAGCATTTGGTTCATGTTTGAAAAAATTACATTAGAACACTTAAAAGCAACATCTTGCTTAGAGGATTTTCCTTCTCAAGAGAAAAATTGAAGTTGGCAAACCTCAGATAACAATATAGACTAGTATTATTGGTGACTGAAAAGAAAAGAAAAGGAAATTACACCACTGATTTATCCCAATGCGTTTAAACTCTCCGGACAGTTTTCACATGTTAAAGGGGACATCGGTGAGCGTCTACATGTATCTTTATTAACCATTGCGCTGCCTCTCAATGTGGGTATTTACAGAAAGACCAGCCTTTCAAAATACATTTTGCCTATGAGGAAAACTGAGACTGAGTCTACATGATGCCAAGGGGACTTAATAGAAAATTAAAACTCAGGGCCTCAGTTATTGGGAAAGATATTTTATTATAATATTTGTATGTAGTTTTGAAACAAGTTGAACCCTTGTCTTAGAGTCCCGTGGGTACAGGCTTGGCTCCCACTGTAGTCTGACTGATGGGTTAAGATGAGAACTCCTAGCTCTGAGTTAGCAGTCCATTACTCAGCCTGCTGGGTCATGCTGCCTCTTACCAACATCTCTCCTTATCTAGTATATGCATATAACACAATTTAGACTAAGCATGCTGAGTGGATTAACTAATGACTGCAAACCACTTTGGAAATAGAAAATACCCCATACGTGCACAGAATTAGTAATGATTAGATAATAGACTGTCCTAAATTTTACTTTTAATTCAAATGAATCTTTTCTTGATGATGAAAGTTATGCCGTTAAACAAAAGACTTTTTTTTTTCTTACTAGAGGTTTTCATGGTATTTTCATTTGAGTTGAATTTCTGTTCTTCAGACCCATATTTCTGCCAATTTCTATCTCTTGTGCTTTCTCTGGCACAACTGAAAGAACAAAGTTAATAACAGAGAAAGGACAAGCTTTAAAAAGTGCTGCATTTATCGTCGGTTGTAATTCTGCTATTAAATGGTCTTGGCATTTGGGAAATTCTTCTCAATCTTACTTTTTTTCTTAGAGGAAAAAAAAAAACGGAAAACATGGAATTTATACTAAAAATAACCCGTCTCCATCTTCTGCTTTCTCCTTTACCTCCTTGTATTCAGTGTGTGACCTCGTACCTCTATGGGACAGCGTGCAAGATAAACACAGAGTCTTTGCTTCCCCTTAACTTTTCTAGAAGTAATACACAGTCACACTCTTTCATACACACATGCGTACACTCACAATTTGTGTGGAATTCTTTTTCACTCTGATTTCTGCCTGTGGAACAGATTGAAGATTTTACCATCCAAAACCCACAAAGAGAAAACTCCTACTGTGGTCTTCAGAATTTCCATTCAGTTGCTTTGCCTGCCAAGTCCAGTGACCAGTACCGCCGCTCCTGATGGTGGGGAGCATATGGTACCGCTGTGAATAGTTTTGCTCTCACTGCTGTGAAATCCCACGCCTTCCTACAGAATGTGTTTGGAGGAGCAAATGGTAAGTGTCGCTGTTCAGCATAGCTCTGTCTCTGCCTATGGAACCTGGTCCTGTGAGCAACAAAATGAAGAAAGAACTGCGAGTCCTCACAGGCACTGGCTTAGCGTTCAGGTTCAGGGCTAAGGGTTACCTGCTCACTGTTTCTTCTTCCCAGAAGGGAGGATTATCTTTTACACATCCCGGATTTACCAGGGCCCATAACAGTAAACCAAGCATTCGTCATTCTTGTTTGTTTGTTTGAATCCCCCTCTTTCTCTTCCTCCTTCTAAAATAAAAAAAATCTCAAAGTCGGACACAACCTCTAAGTTAAATGGGGACTCTCAGAAGACCACTGGACTGGGAGCTAGGAAGTTTGCAATATCAAATGCTAACTAGCCTTGTAACCTCAGGCAAATTTATTCTGTGCTTCTTCTGTGAAACAGATGGTGGAGCCCTGAGCGTCCCTTCCAGTTCCAAGATTATATGTATTTGTCTAGTCCAACTCCACCCCACTCCCAACCGCATCTCCAGGAAAGTCTCTTTCTAAACCATTCAAAATAAATTGTTATTTTTCATTTTATAAAACAGCTTTCAAGAACTTACTTGGTTGCTTGTCTCTGGGTTTATTCGTCTCCACTGTCAAGTGGTTCTTCTGTAAGTTTAGCAAACTCTCTCCCACTGCAGTCTAAGATTGCTTTTTTCTCCTGTTTTTTGTGAAAATAGAGGACACTCCTTTGGAATTTTGCTTACAATAATGTTCTTGTTTGTACTGACTGTTACTTAAGTTGCTTTTTGTGGTTGTAGCCCGTAAGACGTGCAATCTAAGGATGTTCTTATTGTCTCTCCTCCTCCTCCTCCTCCTCCTCCTCCTCTTCCCCCGATCACTACTCTCCTGTTTTGCCAACACAGACGTGTGCTGGGTGAGAGGCTGAGGCGGGACCCTTTGGAGGCCTGAGTGGGATTCTGTGCGTGCCACATTGGCTGGTGTGTGATTGGAGGGAGGAGGGAGCAGGCATTCCTCTGCTGCTGAAGAGGGCCATGAAACTTAACTCCTAGACATGCTTCAGTGACAGGATGAGGATTCGCCCAGATGGGAAGCTTCAAGTACAGAGGCACTTGTACATCTACTTATCTTGAGTCTCAATGATGCTGTTTATGAGTGAGCTATTCAAATGGAGGAAGAAACGCACAAGAAGGAGAAATAACAGGTTGGAGTGATTATGTACAGAAGGAGAGGCCCTAGTAGAAGTCCAGTGGGAAAGGAAAAAGGAAATAAAATTAAGAATGATTAATGGCAGATCTCTAATGGTTTCACTGGATCCAAAGGAACAGGGCAATACTGAGCAAGAAACACTTGATATAGGAAAGGAACACAAGTGTGAAGGAAAATGCATCATTCTACAGATGTAGACAGGCTCTGAGGATGCGGAAGAATCCCTCTAGATTGGATTGGAGTGGGAGCCGCCACTCCCATTCCCACAAAAGTGCCCTGAGTTGCATGGCATCTTCCCCTGGTCCTTCTAGGAAATTCCCTCCAGTAGTATTCTGGCAGGGCCAGGTGGAATAATTGAGGCCGTAAGATGGGGGTGAATCCAGAATAACGGGTTTCAATGTTTAGGAAGATTTAATTACGGACATAGGCACGTCTCCTAAATGTGCCCTTAAAAGTGCGATAAAGAGTGTGTATGTGTGCACGTATTGCTCAAAGTGTCTGCCTGAGAATAAGAAAATAGATTAGATTTTTAGTTGCATGAGCAACTCTTCCTCCAGTCCACTCCCCGCCACTTCCCACCTCTTCCACATCAGGTTCAGAATTGCTATCATGTTAAAAGCTACCCATAACAGGTAATAATATCTACCATTTATGAAGTTCTTGATATGTGCCCATATCTTGCTCAGCTCTTTACATGCATTTCACATCTAATCTCACAGCAATATATGAGGTGCTCACAAACATTTAGTTAGTGCTTATTCAATGCCAGACAATATTCTAAGTGCTTTACATATATATAAAAATTAATTGAGTGCTATTATTATACTTTACTTATGAGGAAACTGAGGCACAAAGATGAAAATAACTCATCCACAGTCAAAGACCTAGAAAGTGGCAGAGTAAGGATTCAAAACCCATGTCTGATTTATCTCATTAGACCGCAAGCTCTACAGGAGTAGCAATTACATATGGTTTTGCAAACCATCGTGTCCTCAATGCTGGGAACACAAATAAACACTCAAACATATTAGTTGAATGATTGAATACAGAGCCTAAAGCATAAACTTCTTTGCAATACCACGTCCTTGAGCAAACAGGTTTTCTCCAAAATCAAGTGAAACACAAATAGACAAGCAAAAGAACTGGGAAAGAGAGTATTTATTCAATCATCATTCATTCAGCAAACATTTTCAAGTGCCTACTGTGTGCCCTGGCCTAGGTGGTGAGTTCCTTTTTGAGAAGGAAATGCCACGTGACTTGCCCCAATACTCCCACACCCAGCCAGGTTTGTCTCTGGTTTTCCTCTACGCCCTCCTCCTCCACGCAGGGCTGGTACAATGGGCCCAACACCATGAGGGGGACAGCTCTGATCCCATGAAAGCAGATCTAAGCCACATTTCACTTGTTTTCCATCAGTCTTAGGCTTGCAGGACCCACTGGGGATAATGACTCAGTACTGGGGACAGCATAGAGGCTGCATATAGCAGATCTCAGAGGGAGGGAGTGCAAATTGGAGGCATTTTATTGTTTTCTCCTTTTTTATTCTCCTAACCTTCCAAAAGGAGAGATCTATTTGAATGGTTTGTAAAATCCATCTTAAGGTCAGCTCTAATTCAGGTGGGCCTGGCAGCTGTGCGGTTTCAGCATTGTTACGGAGCTGCCAAGGCGAGCTGGATGCCCCCTTCTGCTGCGGCGAGACCGGGGCCGCCTGCAACAGCTCCTGCAGCCTCCTAGACAGACTTGGCCTTCATGGCATGTGGAATGTGGTCCAGGCTGAGGAGAAAATCTGCCCTGTACTTCGGTAGAAATAGGTTGATGCAGGAGTTCAGAATCTCGGTTTCAGTCAGTTTTAGGAAAACAAAGACACTCATTGTGCCACATAGTAGGCACTCACATGAGACCCTATTTCTCTTCATTTCTGTAGTTAGGGTATGATTTTAGCAACAGAGGACTGGATCAGCACAGGGCTTGGTACAAAGCAAGTACTCAGTAAATGTGTGTCCAATAACAAAAACATGTATGGAATTGCAGAAAAAAATGAGCAATCAGGAGACTTGGGTTAATTCATTAGTAAGATAAAAATATGGAAAATCATCTCTTTGCGGCTCAATTGTTTTATCTACAAAATAAGGAGATTAGATGAATTTTAAAATTCCTTCCTCTTCTTAAATTTTACAATTGAAACTTTACATAGAGGCAGCATTACACAATAGAAAGAACAGATGTCAAAGCCTAGAGTCCACAGATAGGATTTATTAATAACTCCAGACTATGCCGCTGACCAGCCAGGAAAGCCTGAACATGTTACTCAATTTCTTCATCTGCATAATAGGGATATTGAAATGTATTTTGTAGGATTGTAGGAAGATAAAAGGGTAAAAAATCAGTGCCTGGAATATAGGAGCCTTTAAATGCATGGTAAAATTTAAAAATAAAAATAGAAACCTAGGACAAGTGTAGAAAAGATAAAAATTTAGATTTTATTCATCCTTGTAGAAAAATGCTATGGTTATTTAGGGTAGATTGTATTAGTGGTCCCTATTCTTCACCCCTTCTATGCTGCTCAGCATGTAACTCTGCAGTGCTCTCTCTACCCTTGACTCTGGATGTGGTTAAATACATGCTTTGGCCAGTAGGATGTTAGCAGAGGTTTTAAAAGTGGTTGGACTTGATCTTTGGCGATTCTGTCATTGCCATACGAAAGACAAGCCTAAACAAACCCAAAGTTCCCAAGAAGGTTAGAGACACATGGGACAGAGTCAACACTAGCCATGACCAGTCTAGGCCAGCCAGAGCCCAATTAAGTCAACCCTCAAAAGATAGAGTCATTGTTTCAAGCCACTGAATTTTGGAGCAGATTGTTATGCAGCAGTTTTGTGGTGATAGCTAACTGATACACCATTAGTTTACAACAGAAAACAGGAGTTGTAGATTGTTTTATTTTAAAATTGGAGTTCACTAGTAAAATTTGCAAATATATCTACTTTCCCATATTTGGTGAACCTTCAGATACACTTTTAAGTAAAATTTTGGTAGGAGAAGGAAGACAAGTACTTGCTAAAAGTGTCTTTCTGGTTCAAATGACAGTTTGAATGGTGTCTGAAGCATTTTAAATTGCTAAATTACGAACATTTGAAAACTTGTCATTAGGTCTGAGCATTCTGGCTTTAATTTTACATTTGGGAATTTTTAGCAGGGAGAAACTTAATATGTGCAGGCCCAAATCTGATTACAAAGTATGCCTGTACATTGCTTAAGATCATTTGTAAAACCCAGTTATTCAGATTAATGAGGTTATAAAAAAATAGTGTCAAAAGGTGGTCCTTGATGGAGCAACAGAATCTTCTGTTCACAAAGCTGGACGCATCTCCCAGAAGGAGGAAGGACTCTGAAAGAAACCAATCTGCTCTGGACCAACACAATCACTTCTTAAGTAAGTTAGCATGTTAATCTATAAAACAGAAGCCACATTTTTCTGGGCATTAGGACTGACACTAGCTCGTCAGCTTCTCCAGGGTGGGGAAAAGAACAAATGTACACAACACTGGGCACATGATTGATTAATTAACAGAAAAAGAACACTATGGTTGAAGAACAACAGTTTAAAACATGTTCCTCATCACTTAAGATCCAGAACAAAAGCTACTCCTTCAAAGAAAATGTGTTTCCCTGGGATCTGTCAGACCCATTTCCGAGACAGACTCTGCCACAAGGCTGCAAGCTCCTCAAAGACATATTCATCTTATGTCCCCTATGCTTACCAGGGTACCCTATATATAGTAGCGGCTTAATATGATTAAATAAGTGAGTAAAAATAGTGCCCCAATTCATAAATGAGGAAGCTGGGGATCAGAGAGATTAACTAAATTTTGGAAATCATGGGTCTGGGAGAAGTTGGGAATTAAACCGAAACTCAGCTCTTGGTGAATTCAGTCTTTTTTCACTATACCACACTTGAATCAGGATTCATGTGGCAATAAACAAAATAGCACATGGAAAGTACATAGCACAGTGCCAGATGCTGAATAAATGTAACACTGTATTTCACGTCTTATTCTCGTGCCAAGAATCCCACCACTGGAGATTTAGCTCTCTTCTGAATGCCTTTTTCTCAGAAGTCACCAATTTATTGTTGGTCCAGGGAGATGGGAAACAAAGAAAACATCCTAACAGTAAGGGCTAATTTATGATACTGAATATCAACTGGACTATTACACGATCATTAATAACTATGTGTAGGAAGAGTTCAAAATAACGTGGAAATGCATTCAATAATGATATGTGTTTCCTTTGAAAACAGCGTAATATTTTTTTAATACATGCAAGATACTCGCGGTATTATCACGATGCTTTCAAACCTAAAAAACAAAATGGTTATTGAGAAAAGACTGAAAGGAAATGTTTATAGTATTTGCCTTTAGGTGATAATAGCAAGGGTGATTTTCACCATCTTTTCATTTTCCTGAAATTTTCAAGTTTCAAAAAATGAGTCTTACTTTTACACACTGACCTTTCAAGTTTCCTTACCTGTCTGTGGTAGATGGACCACCATCACCATTTCGCTCCCCTTTGTTAATGATTCTGTATTTTTTCCATGGTGTCTGTAACCCTAACTTGCATGTAGCTGTTTCCTGTTGACCTCCCCTGTTACCTGCCTGAGAGTTTACTAACAGCAGGGATTGTCTCACTCCTCTGCATCTCCCCAACACCTGCCTAGTCCACAGTCCACAGTAGGTCATAAATCTTTGTTAAATGAATGATATTTCTCTTGACTGAATTAATAATTTGCACCATGACTTCCAAGAGAAGGGAGACTGGGAGGACATATATATTCGTACATGTGTATTGCAGCAGAATCAGAACTTGCAAACATTATACTACACGTTTTCACATGTCTTACTTCAATTTTACACATTTACAAATCAGAAAATAAAATTAAAAATGCAGTTGAGATTTTTATACTCCCACATCGCCTCTTCTGAGTAATGACGAATAGGCTCAGTGTACATGCTCCACTAACATGAAACCTGTGAATTCTTTGAATACAGGCAAAATGTATGGAAATGATATCAAATCTAATTTAAGTGTGTTTTATTAAAATTAGGGTGTATAATATTTAGTTTCATGAGCAGAACCAGTAATACAATGAGTGTTTATTCTTTGACTACTCTTTTACTAAACAGCACAGTTACAACATGCATGTAAGAGCAAAACATGGTGTTCCAGTCACTGTTCCAAGTTTCATATGTTAAACAAAGACGGGCCAACCTTAAACCTTTTGATAAATATGATGCTTGTGGTAACTGCAGCATTCACTTTGTATCCCATTTCTCCAAGTTCCTGTCAGCCAGATGTCACTTGCAATGCAAACACTAGAAAAATATGAAATAATAATTTCATACATCATCTATGTGTGCATGAGCCGGTCAAACATTCAATACAAATTCAAACTGCTACTACACACAGAGCAAATATCATCCAAATAATATTTAAAATGATTGAAAGGCTTTTGATTTGGAAGTGTATTCTCTTAAGCTAAGTGGTCCCCAAGACCATCTAGAAAATTCAATTGTTTCATTTTTAAAATGTTTTCTGCCCAAAATTATATCAAACCCTAATGTCTCAATAGAAGCACATGGGATTGGATTGCTGACTGGGCGCCTGATGTCAAAGAAAAAATCTAATTTCGCAATGGCATTTCCTCATACTGTCTCACCAAAATATAAAATTGATAAAATTTTAATGGATAATTTTCAGAAGCAGAACCTTAACCTTTGGGAAAATATGAAGGGAAACTTAGCATTGTAGCATAGGAGAAGCAAAGTGAACCAAGGAATCGACTATAAATACAGATAAACAATGCTATATAAAAAGCATTCTTAAAAGCTTTTTCTTATCAAAACCAGAACTTCAACTTTAAAAAGGCCCTTCCTATCAAAATATAAGCTTTTTTTGTGTGTGTCCATTTCTAAGTTTCTCTTCCCTGATCTTTTCTAGTTTGTAAAATGATACAGGGAAAAGGAATCATACCGTAAGCTATACTATTAGATATACATTTGCACAGTGTCGATTTCTATTTTTGATGTTAGCTACAAAAATGGGCATGTATACCCTTGGCTTCAATTAAGAGATAAGAGAGAATGGTATTAGATTCAGGCCTGCTTCTTTGCACTCAGGTCCTAGACATCCTCTCTCTCCGCTTGCTGTTTAGTGGTAAATTTCCCTGCCTGTCTGGAGGGCAGGCAGCATCTGATTCCTTTGGGAAGCTGGGTGCTACACAAGAGCAGGATTTCAGAGCAGATAGGCCTTCATATTCACTGTGTGACCGTTAGCATGTCCCTTACCGTCTGTGAGCCTCAGTGTTCCCCATCTGTAAGAGAGAGGTAATAATTCCCACCTTACTGCTTTCTTATGATGTTCAGGGATAATACTTACAAAACACCCCTGATGCAATGTTTGACACAGAGGAAGTACTGAAATATTACTTTATGATTATTCTATTTTTTTTTTCTGAGTTTCTAATACTTGCTACCTTGGATTCTGTCTTCTTTCTAACCTTTCCTGATCATCTTCTTCACTCAGGCTGGCAGCTATGGGCAGCCGAGGGAGGGAAGAGGCAGCATCCGCACTAGCTGTGCCAAGGTCACCCTGGTCATCAGTGAGGTAGGACACGTGACAGTGAAACCACTGCAGGACCCTGAAAGTCACTGTGTGACCTGGAGCCATGGACTCAAGGCACTGGAGATACCACAGAAAAGCAGATGCTGATCTCCTGCAAGGAGGGATTGTCCTCAGAGACACCGAGGACAGTCATCAGTTTCTCTCACTGGGCACTGCTCCCCCCCTATGACTTGCTAGCGGGGACCTCACCTTTGGCTCAAGGTTTTAAAGAAGAATCAACTGTAATGTTCCCGTTTAAAAATTTAAGACTAGATAGTAACATACTGAATGTTTCCTTCCTCCTTTTTCCTTCTCTGCCTTCTCTCTCTCTCTTTCCCTCTCTTTCTCTCTCATCCATCTTCCCCACTACATTCTACTTTCCTGTGAGGGCAGGCCCTGGTTCCTAAATTGTCTCTGTAATGCATCCTTTCTTCTCAAGACCCCCAATACAAGATTTTGGACCAGGTAGATCATTAATAAATATTTAGTATTTAAAATTGAAACTAGCTCTTTCTCTCGAGGCAGCTTATTTAAGTGAATAAAAACTCTCCCTATTTACTAGCTAAGATGAGGGGACCATATGGTATAGTTGCTGATGTATAGGATTTCGAATCAAACAGAACCAGATTGTTATCTCAACTCTGACATTAGCTATCATCTTGGGCAAATTTCTTCATGTCTCTGAATTTTAGTTTTCTCAATTATAAAATGGAAATAATAATGCCTACTTCTTAGAATTATTACAAATAGGATTTTCAGGTAAAATACAGGACACTCAGTTTAACTGGAATTTCAGATAAACAACAATACTTTTTAGTTTAAGGTATCGTATGGATATACTTATACTAAATATTGTGTGGATATACTTATACTAAATATTGTATGGATATACTTATACTAAAATATTATCATTGTTTATTTGAAATCCACATTTAACTATATATCCTCTATTTTTATTTGCCAAGTATGGCAACTTTAATTATAAAGACTAAATGAAAAAATCCATTGTAAATCTACTAGCTTTGTGCCCAGTAGGCAGTGGGTACTCGCGAAGTATTATTTCCTTTTTCCATCATGGGGTGGTCGTGTGGTTAAATGCCTGGAGCACAGAACCAACTTGGTACATTTCAGTTTGCCTTTCCTCTCAAGGCCCGGCCTGGAAAGAATGTGTGCTCCGTGTCTAACAATAGAGAAAAACCCTCACCCACTGATAACATTTGTCTCTAGGCTTGACTTCTCCTCTCTCCTCCCCAGGGCCTGTTTGCAGCCACTACAAGACGGTGTGGGGTGGCCTGGTTCAAAGGACAAAACCGAAGGGACAAAGCTGTTAACACAGGTTCCCCTCAATTTAGGGCAACTTGATCTTTGAAAATCTGAACTTACTGAGGAAGCAGATGTCCTAAGGAGTGATTATTCTCATTATTTTATAGAAGATCTGTTACCGAAATTCTTTAAATGGTGAGCACTCTAAAGAGTTCTAAAACAAAAGTGTAAACAAGGACTTGATTTACAAAAACATAGAGGTAAGATAACCTGCTCAGCAACAAATCTGTTACCCAGAGTGTGCGATAAAGGCTTTGCTAGCAGCTCTGTAGAACTCTCCCTGCTTCCAGAGGCACCGCTCACTCCCTAAGTTAGCTTTTCCGGAAGCTGTTATTCATCGGCTAGAAAGGCTTTCAGCTGTGACTAGTGCCAAATGCTCTCCTGGGGTGGTGGCCAGGCATGAACTTGGCTGCCCACAAAAGATACAGGCAAGGGATTTAAGGACACGTTTTTTTCCTTACAAGTTCGGTGTTGTTCCTTTCTGAGAAGCCAGAGATAGTGCATAGGATATGATTCAACGGAAAGTCTTTGTATGAGAAAATGGCTCTTTCAAAGTGGTCTATCTGAGGATCAGCACATTTGGAGTCTGTCTGACCCACATTTCCAGAGCTACAGCTGGCTCCCCTGGGCCAGAGGCAGCCAACAGTACCCTGGGAGAAGCTGCCTTCTGCCCCAACTCCGGGAAGGGAACGCCTCCAAGTCTGGAAAATAGGGCCTAAAACCTCTGCATATTTCTAGATTACACACTGGGTCTTTCCAGGGGAATCAAGGCTTTGGCTACCAGCTGAAAGCAGGTACTGTCCACTTCCTGACGCTCACATTCTCATGTAAACAGGCCAGGCAGCCACATACTCTGCACCAGCTGCAGCTTCTGGGTGGTCCTGCTAGGAAGTTCCAAGTGGATTGCAGTGCAGTCATGTAGGCTGGTGGTCACACAGCTAGAATAAGCATCTGTGGGAGAGAGCAAAGGCATGTAGGTTCTCCACGCTCCAGTCTCAGGTGGAAAATCAAAGGAAAATCTGACTTCCCAGAGAAATCTGTTCTCCAAAATTAAAAAACAAAACAGAACAAGACAAAACCATAGAGGCAAAGAGTGGGTGGATGTTTCTGGCAGGCAATTCCTGATACAAAGATTATTCAGTTTTGCTTCCCCCTTCCTCTTGGGCATATGGAAGTAGAGCCTTTGTAAATGCATGTGACTTTATTAGTATTATCGCATACTAAGGTATGATATTATGAGACTTTCAGTCTCCCTCCTTAGGAAGGTAAAACAAGACAATTGCTGGGGTGGAATTCCGCCTCCACTACTTATCAGCTATTTGAAAAATTACTTAACCTCTCTGTGCCTCAGTTTTCTCATCCATAAATGGGAAATACTAGTAACTCCCTCAGAGGGTTGTTGTGAGAATAAAAATGAATTAATATACATAAAAATTTAGAGTACTGCCTGGCATGGAGTAAGCCCTAAGCAAGGATTAACTGTTATCAGTATAATTAAAATGACATTCATAATTATGCCCTGTATTTCTATAGTGCTTTATAGTCATAAAGTAGTTCCACCTCTTCTGGCGGATCTATAGTTAAGGTGAGGTGGAGTAAGACTGAGAAATCTCTATTTTTCTTAATGGGAGAAGACAGAAATAGGAGTAATAAGATGGTTGTATGAGATCATCCCAGGTGGAAAGGGTAGTGTATGTGACTCAGGAGGTAGAAAAGGCAAATTTCATAAAGGAGATAGTGAGGTGGTTGCTGGGTTGGAACTGAGAATCCAGGTAGACATGTAGCAGAACACTAGCAGTGTTCAGGGGTATGGACAGCGAGGAGAGAGAAAAGGATGGAAGTTGAAAGGAATGCTTACAAGGAGCTTACTAATAAAAATCGAGAGTCTTAATATTCAGTAAACAACTAAGGTCTTAAGTAACTGTTTAGCATTTCGAAAAAAACTTAATTTCCATGGCCCTATGCCTTACCCCAAAGTCAGTTACAGGTGAGGATTTAATAGTTGAATATATAAAAAAAATTAAAGAGCATGGACTAACCAGAAAAGAAGAAAATTGAGAATTTATTAAACATCTGGGTAAGTTTAACTTTCTAAGCTTAGAATCAATAAAAGAAAATTGATAGATGATGGCATTGAGCAAATATCTTTGAGTGTTCACATTTCCATTTTGATACCCATGGACCAAGTTAGGGAAATCAATTCCAAGTCACAAAGATATCACTTTCAACAGAGGTGCTTTGCTTCTCTGGGTTCCACCTTTTCATCGGGATTCTTAGGCAGGTGCTATATAATCTGGAGAACCCAGTGCAAAATGAAAATTTGGAGGCCATTGTTCAAAAAGCAGGAAACAAATGCCATTAAGTTTACTAAATTATAAAGCTTTTTCCTTTCTTCTGTGGCCTCTCTTGAATTGTCATGGCGTTTTTTAAATTTTTTTATTTAATGTCATTTTAAGCAAAAACAGTATAAACTTTTAGCATGAATTTTATCATTCATCTTTATACTCTGCAATGGTAGTTTTAAGTGTAAATATAAGAGTGTTTAACTTGTATATCTGTGAAATTACACAATTGTATATTGCAGCTTATACATGCATATGTATTTCATTACCAAAACAGAGAACATGCTGCACAAACACACTAAACTGTCATTACTTCCCTTGTACGTTCGACTAATACTCTACATTCACTCTATAGCGAATAAGGAAGGACAAAAAGGAAAAGGAACTATAGCTTGCCCTATTGTTTCCTTTCTTTCCATGTCATTTGCAGCATAGGCCATTGGTTGACACATGGAAGTAACAAAAGTAGAAAATGATCTGATAGGGTTTCTTGATTGTGTTTCTTAGAACTCCTTGTCTTCTTTCTGTTTTTGAAGAAAATTCTGCTAGAATAGAAAACATGGCCTCTAAGGGGATGTCAGCACCTCCTCTACCCTATTCCTTCCTCCCCCAATTAATCAGTCATAGATGTAACACACCTCGTACTTGCCTTGCATCTCCCTGAACTACTATGCATTGTGGGTCCACTGGAATTCTATGCTCACAGGGCATTGTGAATGCTATGTGAGAATGAGGCAGCAGGGGAAAATGGGCACACATGTCACATGCATCTCTCCTCTGCTCCTGTGCATGCTCCATTGTCCTTGGACTTCACTTCCAAAACACAAATTCAAAGATTAGATTATTAAGAATTCAAGATGGCAGCAGCAAAGGGTTAAACCAAGTGTGGGTCCCATGTGATTACGCAGGTTTCATATCCATAAAGCTGGCTGTGACACCCGGTTAAGTTCTATTTTGACTGTCTCAGTTGCAGGCATTGTACTCTCTTTGGAATACCTTAGTACTTATTGTACAAACAAGGGTTAAATGGTAGGTTCTGTCCTTTAAGTTTATAGTGGTCTCTTAGACTCATCCCAAGCCTCTAGAAAGGAAGAACTATCTTTTGTAACATTTTCAGTAGATTACAGAGTGTCCTGTGTATACAGCAGGTGCTTATTGTGAATATGCATGGTGGTGAACATCCAGGACTATGATCTGACTCATGGAGTCCCTGAAACTATGAATTAGTAATGTTTGTAAGTCTCCTCCTACTTGCTAAATCCCTTATTAGTAACTAAAAAAAGAGTAGGGTGTGCTAGCTATTAGTTCTAAAATTCCTTTTTAACTTTTCATATCTCAAAGTATTGACAGAAATCTGCTTTTCTGATATGGGTAAAACTTCCCTCTCTTCCCTGGTCCCTAGACGCTAGCAGAGGGAAGAGGGATAGGAGAGCTGGGAGTGTGCAGGTCACCATACTATCTTGGTGAAAGAATTAAAGGATGCTTCTACCACCTCCAAGTGTACTTACTGTGAAGAAGTATACTTCTTAGCCGTGGATCCCGGACACTGAAATCTTCGTGTGCATAGTATGCAAATGCTATACACACACTTAGCCTTCACTGGAGAGATGGAGAGATGTCACAGTGACTTTAGAATATACAGAATGGGCCAGCTCACGATGGTACAAATAAGACATTCTGAATCAAGGCAAACATGTTTGACACATTATCTGCCCCCCACCATCCCTGGAGGGTGTGGAAAGCCCTATAGTAAGAAAGTAGGGCAGATTCCGTGGGTACAGGTTGATTGTCTCTCTGATAGTTGCCCAAAGTGGTCCAAAAAGGGGCAAGGGCAACATATTTGTAGGTTGCATCCTAGGACCTAAAATCTATGTAGTAATAAGGGTGAGGAGTAGGAAAGCCAAAATGTCTACCTAGATGAGGGGATGGGCACAGGGCCAGATATAGGAAACTGAACCAAGGACATTATTGTGCAGGCGTGCTCTCGACTGGAGCAGACAGCAAATGAAATGACAGAGCAGATAGTTTAGGACCATTATAGTGGGGGTAAAGGGTTCAGTTGAATTTAAAGGCATTGGGCCACCTGGACACATGACCAAGGATAAGTCAACATGGTCACTGTCGTTTTGCTGAGACAGCACACACCTCAGGGGATAGGCAGGGAATAGCAAGCGGGGAGGCAGGGAATGCTTGCCCTGTACTTGCACCCTAGTAAATGGAAGAGGAAGAGATCCAAGCTACTAAGCCAGGAGGCAAAAATCTGTCTGATGAAACAAAATAGTGACAGTAAACCTGGACGAAGGAATGAGAGAAGGAAGGAAGAGAAGGAAATTGATCATATTTATGAAAGCTTCTTGCCTTGCACAAAGCCTGATGCAGAGTACTGATGTCATGTGAAGTCAGTTGAAGATTAGAGGAATTAGAAAGAAAGAAAATAAGCTGTAATTTAGTTTGGACTGGTGCAATTTTTCTCTTCGATCCCGGCTTCCAAAAATGTCATAATTTACCCCATGATGAGAAACTTAAAAGATAAACACTTAATTGAAATAGGCTGACACCTCTCCTATGGGTACTCATCTTAGGACTAGGAAGAAGAGAAAGAAAGAAAGATGGAGAATAAAGGAGAAGAGAATTGATAGCTTACTAATCTATTTCCAATCAAAAATAGGTTGATTGCTCAGAGGGCAGCCTCTGTGGTGTGGTTGCCAAACAAGCATAGAGAAGTTGACTTGCTGTGATCCCCAGAGAGGCGGCTACCTCTGAAAGGTCAGCTCACAAAGGTGAGAAAGATCTTCTTAGGAAAGCCTCTATGAGGGGCCATGGTTTCTGTGTTCATCAAGAATCCCTGAAATCCTAGAAATTTGGAAGTAGTCAGAATTGATTTAATCCTTTTTACTATAAATCTCATTTCTGAAGATGATTAACAGAGGCAGAGACATAAATGGTAAAGTCTTGATCAGGGGAAATGCTGTCAGCGTATCATCTAGATAGATTAGAAAATGAACACTCAGGTTTCTGTGAAGGAAGACTAATGACATTAAGTCAAGATGAAATAGAAAGGAGCATCGCACAGGCTCAAAAATCATAAACCATGAGCTCGCCCTGACAGAAGACCCTCAGCAACTTTCTGAACTGGAAAATCATCAGGAGTTCAGTCTGAGAGTATTTTCTTAGGCCTCATTTGGAGTCCCTGGCTTGTTTGGGTTTGTCCTGAAGTTCTGGGAATTGCTTTGCCAAGGTTCTGACATTTGTATAAAAGTCAGATCCTTCTGCCTACAACTTTCAGTGCAATCAATTGCACACTCAGAAACAAGAAAATGAGAGTTTGGCTCACTAAAACAATAAATAAACATTTAAGATACTTGCACACTGTGCAACCATCTGATTTTTGAAGTGTCACAGTTCTGCTGCCTTTCAGAAATAAGACAGAGCTGTTGCCCTGAAATCAGTGGTGGCTGAGACCAACGTCCTTTGTTTAAGTTAAGATCAAATAGTAAAGCAAGTATATAAATTTCTGCCAAATAAAGCTAAAGCAGGCATTCTACTCTGTTTAGTAGTGGGAACAATCCTGTACATCTGCTTCACATGTGGTATATCATTTGATGTCCTCAACTGAGTCTCCCTTGGAACCACACACCCATACACACACACACACACACACACACACACACAAGCATACACGTGCCTCCATTTTTTAGGATAAGCCAGTAGAGTAACCTCAAATCTAAATATCGGTTTGCTGCAATCTCTCTGCGATTTGACAAAATAAAAAGTAACTGCAAGTTTTTCCCATGCTGGGAACACTGAAGTCACTGACATTTGATGTTAAGGCACTGGCCCTGTGGCTAGGCCAGGACTGGTCTCCAAGCTTCATAACACATCACTGATTTTTATGAGAAATAGGCCTATAAACCTAAATTCAAGGTAAATCTTTATCCAATTTCAGAGTTGAAATGGTTATGTGAAAAGTAATTTTCTAACCCCCTCCTTCATACCCTATTATGACTACAACATTAGAAGATAAAAATAGACTATTCCTCATCTCAAATTTTCAAAAAATGCAGTATTCAATAGATAGATGGGTAGTTAGGTGGGTAGGTAGATACTTACTGTTCAATTCTAATGTTTCTGACTTAAAATTTTAAGGTCATTGTCTCCCTTCTGACACCTCTTACTACATCAACATCCCATTATACCATTATAGACTCATGAAGCAATGTACTTTTACATTTTGCAGGATAATGACTCTTTTGTATTTCAGTTTTTATCATAATATAAATCTTGAATTGCAATTTGCATATCTTTTGTTTAGAAAAAGAGACCCCTATTTAAGACTTTGTCATTTTAATACATAGGCTTTAAAGCGGTTTTTTAAAAAAAGAAACACACCAAAATATTCCAATTTATTCTTCAACTGAATCTGATTCTACCTCTGCTTCTGCATCAATAAATTAGCAAACATCCTGAACAATACATTTCCAACAATGATGGCTCAACTTGCTCTCTGTGTGTTAGGAGTCCAATTATAAATTTGTAAGACAATTTGGACTGGACATGTCAGACTGATGCATACTCACACACATGCACATATGTGTATATGTATTTGTTTATTTATTTTATATGAAGAGTATACTATGTATGTGTATATATGTGCTTATTTGTTTATTTCATATGAAGAGTACACTGCTCATCAGCTCTTTTACTTTCTTTCACTTTGTTTCTTCCCTGTGGTAGGTCTATCCCCATGAAGCAGTCTGGTAAATCTGCCACTGTGACAAACCGCAGGGTGACCTGAGAGAGCCTTTAAGAGGCTGGGCACAGGCAGCACCCTGTCCACCTCTGCCCAGCAGGAGGGAGCAGGTAGAGTGCTGAAGCATCTGGCATCCCCAATGCCTACCATAATGCCTGGAACACAGTAGGTGCTTACCAAATATTTGTTGAATAAATGAATGAGTGGTAGAATGAAATGGACTGTAGAACTTCTCTCTCTCCAGCTCTCTCATCGAATTCCAGAGTTGATTCAGGAGCTGTCACTCTCAGGGAGTGCAGGGTGTCTGTCCCTACTTCCTGTGGGGCCCTGTGGGGGATGAGGGAACCTCTCTTTTCCTTCTACCCTTCTAGGTTCTCAGCTGTAACAAAGGACAGATTACCAAGAGAAAAGCATGCAAGTTTATTTAGTATAAGTTTTACATGATGTGGAAGACTTCATAGGACAATGAAGACCTGAAGAAACAGTTAAATCCAAGTGTTTTTATGCTATGTTTGATGAAGAGTGAAGAAGTTGTAGAAAACTGTGATGGGACAAAGGGGTATAAATTATGAATAGACAACTGGGGCAAAAACTTAGCAAGGCCTGTTCCTTCAGATTCCTCTTGGTCCTCGTCCATCTTCAGCGATGAGGGCACTCCTTTCTTCCAGGTATCAGGAGGGGGTTCCTTTCACGTGAGGGTCTTAGGACCTGCTTCGGGGGAATGTCAGAGAGTCCTTCCTGTACCTGCCATTTCTCAAATGCCTTCAGAATATTCAATACGTGTCGTATTTTAGGGTAGGATATCCTGGATCTTGTCAGCTCAAGGCATTGCTCAGTTGGCTTTCCTCTGCTCTTAGCCACCTCTTCCAAGAAGGCCTCCTTGGTTTGCCAAGGCCAAGAGATAAGACCATTGTAGAAAATGTACCTTTGTGTGACAAAGAAAACCCACTATCTTTAAAAAATAAAGTTTAATCCTTTACTTTGCAGTGTCCTGAAGACACAACTAAACCAGTTCCTTGGGTTGAGCAAAGCAGCAATTAGCTGCCAAAACAGGAGTCAATGGAGCGTGGAGCTATGTACTGGGACAGGAAGCCACACAGCAACCACGTTTAAATCCCAGCTCTTCCATGTGCTAGCTATTTTCATTTCAGCAAGTTATTTCATTTCGCTAAGCCTCAATTTCCTCATTTGTAAAATGAGAATAATAATATCTGCCTTACTGAGCTGCGGGGAAGATTAAATGTGACAGTGTATGTGAAAATGTTTATTTAGCACATATTATGTTTGTAACGCGTTTTTTTTTTTTTACCTTCATTTCTGCTATCCTCCCTGCCACCACCGCCTACTATTTCATATTATTTCTCCTTTCTTCCTGGAGAAAATGGAAAATTCAAATGTGGCTTCAGACATGGCCAGAACGGGGTAGATGAGCCGGAGGGAAGGCGACCAAAATAGCCAGAACAGAAAACTAAAATAATACTCCGAGCTAACTGCCTCCTTTGTAGCCTTTCAGCCATCCCCGGACCTTCCCCTTGGACTGGGGCACCCTCCCTGGACACCCCAAGAGGTCCCCATTTGGTAGACCCGGCTGACAGTGAGGCTGTGAGGAGCTTTGCAACCCCCCATAAACACAGGCAATTAAGCCCCTAAAAGCTCTTAGGCTTATTGCCCTGTAAACTCACAATGAATAGCAACCTTAATAAATGTTATAAATCTCACCTCAGAGCCAACAGGAAATTCAAACTTTTGCATGTGTGGGAGCCAAAGTGCTGCTGAAACAAAAGGGAGGTACGTGGACAAGGAGAACATTGTACTCCGCTGTCCTGTCCCCTGGCAGCACCCGAGCGCCCCAGGCCTGGGAAAGGCCCTTAATTGTGTTTTGGGCGGCCACCCACCCCTCCCTCCCCTCCCCTGCCTTAACTCCTCCGCGTCCCCGGGCAGAGAGGGGATGCACCCGTGCACGCCTCCCAGCGGCTGCAACGCGGGGCGATACTCGACGGGGCCAAATTATGGGCAAGGTGCTTTTTTTATATCGACGGTTTTGTCAGAAATAACTTCAGAAACTTAATTAAACCCTAAAACCGGGATTTAAACTCAGTGCTATAAAAAAAGAAAAGGAATATCAAAGAAGAGAAACCACTGGATATTTCGATCCACGCCCTCACAGGAGGGTGTTAGTTTTAATAAACAGTCCGCAATTCGGGGCCGTTATGAACCGTAAGGCGCACTCCCGGCCATGTTTCCAATTTCCTCTCCCGCCTTTACTGCTCTTATATTAAGGTCTGTGGTGAGGCAAAATGTTTATTAAAAAAGGTGAGGAGAGCAATATTCCAGATTAGATTATTTTACCTGTTCTAGCTGTTCGCCAGCCAATCGGAGGGCCCCCACCCCTGGGGTGGAGGAAGGGGGCTCTCGGCCTGCGGTGCCAAAGCGAGTGCAGATTAGGCCATTTTAATTACTGACTTTAACTGAATATGGGATATATTTTCTAGTCACAGAGAGGGGCAAATAAATGCATCTGGAGTCTCCTCCATGGTGGAGATAATTACACAGGGATGGAAAACATCTCAGGAGCGGTGAACGATGGGGACGGGGTGACAGAACAGCCTTCCCAGAAGGTGTCCTTCATTTCATGGGAAGCTGAAGTAGGGGAGTCTTTGAGGTGGCTTCATATGGAAAGAAAGATTTTTTTTTTTTCTGTTGAAAGGCCCAATTCATATAAACTCCTTCTGGAAGAAAGTGGAGAAAAATGCTCTGCATGTTGGAATCACCTAGAACACAGTACAATCCTCACGCAGCAAAATCCCATTAAAGCACCGCAGTTCTTTGATTCTCTTGGAGGTTTCTGTAAGACTATAGGCTTTCTCACAGTAAATCTTCAGGGACTTCCAACTCCCTTAATTGTTTCTGAATTTCTCCAAATGTGGGAGTTGCTGAAAAGTACTTTCATGTGTTGAATGAACTATCTCTGTTCCCCAACCTTAGCATTGTTCCTTTGTGCTCATTCCTTCTCTTCATTCATGCTGATAGATACATGATGCTTCTATTCCAAGCCAATATGGTACGTGGGATTTTGTTGAATAGTGTTGCCAAGTGTTATTATACTTGACCCACGGTGTAGCCACCTCTGTGTAATAATAATCTGTGCTATAGCACAGTTCTATAGAATTTATTTTATTAATAGAAACATAGGTTTTTAAATTTTTAACATAAGTATCCATCTTGAATTATCCCGCATTCAGATACCTGGGGCTTCCTTGCGTGAACATCCTCCCGGCCAGTGAGGCCCACTAGAAATATAAAGGCACCACAAATGCAAGTCACATATGTAATTTTATTTTATTTTTCTATTTTTTATTTTTTGACCTCTGTCATATCACTAATTTTTATCAATTAGGACTATGTCCAACAGAAATGCAAGCCCACGTGCACCAAGACATAGCATCAGAATATTTATAGCAACATTATCTGTAGTAGATGCAAACTGTTAACAACCTGAATGTTCAACACAGTAGAATGGAGAAGTAAGTTGTCGTCATTTATGCGAAGAATGCTACATAGCAATGAAAATGAACAAACTGCATCTACATTCAGCAACACAGATAACAAGTGAAAGAAGCAAAAAAAAAAAGAACACGTAAATTTAAATTTTCTGGTGACCAAATTAAAAAAATAAAGACACAAGTGAATTAATTTTAATATGTAATTTAACCCAACATATTCAAAATATTATTTTAATATATAACCTACATTAAAAATTTTACTAATGAAGTTTTTTAATTCTTTCTCACACGAAGTCTTTGACATTCATTTTGTATTTTATTCTTCCAGCACATCTCAACTGGGACCAACCATGCTTCAAGTGCTCACTAGTCACTGTGGTGACCGTGTTAGGCAGTGCAGCCGAGATGCGCGAAATTTCTAGTTCTTTAAGGAGTTTAGTCGATTCCATCCTTTTCTTTATTAGCTTGAGTGTATCTCAGTCCTACCCTTTTCCTACCAACTGCATCTGCTTTAAAACCTCACATGTCCTATAGGATCTGAGTAAACCCAGGTACCTATCATGTAACAACAGACCCTTGTGGTCTCCAGGGAGAGGAACCTGATACTTTCCAATGTTTACTGTGAGAACACAAAGTCCTCATCTTTTAAGATGCCTGTTTTCTGCGTGTGTGTTCACAAAAGTGCCAATCTACACACGCAAATCACCGCACAGCAGAGGCTCCTACCACGGGAGGCAAAAACAAAACCATCCACGTTCTGCAGTTGGAGTTTTGATTGAGGCGTGGTACCAGTTTCCACCCTGCTCGTCTCTGAGTTGTTCCTTCGGGGCAGTCTCAAGCCCACGGCTCAGCTCCTGGTGCACAGAATCTGTCTTTGGGTTTGCAGACACTGCTCTGGTCCTCCTGCTACATGTTCAGTCTGACAGCCTGTCACCGTAAGTAAGTAATTCAACACTGTCTTCACCTTGAGACAATCAAGAACTCTGGGGGTATCTTTTAAGTACAATCTTGAAAAAATATATTAAATTCCAAAAACATATGTTCCTTCTTTTCTCTCACACTGACCCACCCCCCCCCAAAGCCATAAAAAAATCTCCATAATTGTTTCCCTAGAAAAGACTTTTTATAGTTCACTAACATGATTTTTAAAATCCCTATCAGTGTAAACGAATGTCCCCTCACTTTACAAAGTTAAAGTGACTAAAGTTTTAGAGAACGAACAATGAGGTGAAGGACATTTCCGATTTCTATTCCTAGGAAAAAAAATTCCTAAAGAGTATTCTAGAATTCTAAAATGTTCTAACCCACCACCAAACTCAAGTTATGCTCATGGCCCTGCTACTTCAGAAGCCTATTCTTCTAAAGAGGTGCATTTGATATCATGTTTCTTGAAATACTTGATCTGCTCAGCAAAGACCTTAGAATATTAGTTGTTTGTGAAAGAAAATTCATGCCCCCTCAAAAAAAGTTAAGTATGACTAAAGCAGAGGTTGAAAACTTAGATTTAGTGGGAAAAGTATTCATAGGCTCTTAGGTGCTTGTCTTGTTTTTTAATATTATACAATATTTTAATTTCCTTTCAGTTGTTATACCATCATTGGTAGTTGGTACTTAGATAAGTAATTAAATTCATTTTTATTATGGAGAAAACATAAAATATCACATTTAATTTTTAGCATATCCTTCTTCCGTCTCACTTACCCATGTCTGGGTACATGCCATATAACCAGGAGAGCCATTGTACGAGATACCAATACTCACCTGGTGGCAAATACCTCCATTTGCAGGCACTGTGCCAACTAGAGAAAGAAAAGAAAGAAGGAAAGATCTAACACTACAAACCTAAACCCATAAAGCAATGGCAGATGCCACAGAGTGCAGCCTCAACCTTCTCTCTGGCCAAGACTTCTGCTGTGTTCTGAGCTGGGTAAATATTGCCAGGTCTGGATAGTATGTCTTTGTTCAGGTGCAGAAGACAGGGGATTTCCAGGTGAGTGGAGAACTCATGACTCTGAGACTGCTTGGGCGGCACAAAGCCTTTCTTCTCCCTGTCTATCCTGTCTGCTGAGCCCTAATGCCTAGACCATGCAACTGCAAATGTCCTGAGGCACTTTGAAGACAGTGAATTAAAAAAGAATTATGCTTGTCTGAAAGAGAATATTATTATATTTTTCATGTTAAAAAAAGATCTTACCATGAAAAGACATGGAGGAATTAAAATGCATATTGCTAAGTTAGAGAAACCAGTCTGAAAAGGCTACATGCTGGATGAATCCGCCTGTATGACATTCTGGAAAAGGCAAAATTACAGAGACAGTAAAAATATCAGTGATTGCCAGGGATGGGGGAGGAAGGGATGCAAGGCAGAGCACAGAGGATTTTAGGACAGTGAAAAGACCCTGTGTGAAACCCTAATGGTGGATATGTGTCATTATACGTTTGTCCAGACACATACACAACACTGAGAGTGAATTTTAATGTAAACTATGGACTTTGAGTGATAATGATGTATTAATGTAAGTTCATTAGCTGTAATAAATATCCCACTCCGGTGCGGATGTTGAAAACGAGGAGACTATGCTTGCGTGTGGGTAGAGGATGTAGGGGAAATCTCTGTACCTTCCTCTTAATTTTGCTGTGAACCTAAAAATACTCTAAAAAGTTGTCTTTACATTGAAAAAATATTTTATATATCATCTAAAGGAATTGTACATGTGAGGAAATCAAAGTTTAGAGAGGTAATGTGACTTGTATAACATCATATGTTTAACCAGTATAAAAACTAGGGCTAGATTATTGCAGGAAATTGTAGGAAAATGAAAATAAGGAAAGTAAATTGAGGTATACCAAGCTAGGAGAAACTTGTGGCTCTTCTGTTTTCCTCTGTGAGTTCATGATATAATGAAAGTAAACTTCTTGCTGATTATCAAATAGCTAAGTGGCCAGGAGTGGTTAAATTTTCTGTCTTTCAATTACATGGGAAAAATATATTCCACAAATATAGTTGTGGACCTTGATTTTTCTTGTCATGCTCAACTTCATGAGAGAAGAGAGTGTGTCTCTCTTCTCTTGTTCTATCTTCAGCTCCCAGCATAGTGACTGGTATATTATAGAGTTGCAATAAGTAGATTCTGAATGAAAGAGTGCGTAAATGAGTGCATGAGTCCTTGGAAGGAAAGTTCTTTACATCAGAGATATGCCTTACTTTACATGTTCACTGCTTTCCTGTAAATGTCCAGCTGGGCCTGATTTTGGTAACTCACATGATACCCTCTTACTTTGTGATGTATTGACTTTTCATCTAAATTAACGGTAGCCATTATGTTAAATCATTAATGATTTCAACCAAACACATAAAACGACAGATGAAGCTCTATTTAGAGGGTCTTTCTAAAAATAAAATATTCTTCGTGTGTTAGAAGGACTAATAACCCCTCAGGTATCTAATTTGTAAGTTTGGACACATATGTGCGCCCTCATTTTTGTTGTTCTAATAGCTGGAGTCATCTGTTCAAAGGAAAAGGATAGCCACCACCAACAAAGAACAAAAAGCGGCGCCTCTGAACGCTCTGAGGCCCTCCGGTAGTTGTGACAAGTGATTAAAAGCAGAACGGGGCTACGCCTCAGGAACTCTTGCTCTCAGCTGCTCCCCTTGAACCCTGGGAGACTTGGTTTGCCATCAATTCTGCACAAAGTGAGGCTGTATTTCTCAGTTGAGAGGCAGTCACGGGGAGAGACAAACACCTTGGTATGTCAACCTTGAAGTACCACCTGGAGGGCGAGGGCCTTTCACAGTTTAATAGTGGACAGAATGTTATGGTGATGATCTGGGTCAGGTGGTGACTGAAGCAGTCACGGATCCTGAAACAACAGATGTCACGGTGACAGCTGTAATATCCAAGACTTATTTTTCTCTTTCGGCAGCAGAACCAAATAACAGGTAACAGATCTGATCCTACAGAGGAAGCACCTCCTTTCCTTTATTAGTTTGCTCACTTTGGCTCTACGATATTAACTCCTTACACCATGTGTGCTAAATTTCAAGCAGTTCGGTATTTCCTTAAGAGACAAATAGGCCACATGTGCTAAAGTTAAGCCTTTAATAGCTAAATTTAAATATATATATATATATATATGTACATGTATCTTAGCATTCCTGTCACCAAAGTCTCTTGGTTACCAATAAGAAAAATTGTCTGTCTTTCCAAAGCCTACTGGCAAATTGGTAGACAATTACTGACCAAGTAGCCCTCTATCAACAGTGAGAAGTCATGATTATAAATATGTCACAGAATTTTTAAATGGCCCAATATGCTGAATAGACTATGAGACTATAAATTTCATGGATTTATAAAGCATATAGAGTAGCTTTACAATATTAAACAATGAACAGATAAAACTGTGTCTAGCATGATACCTGGCGTAGTAGACACTCGATAAATATTACACAAATGAATAGTGTATGATTCAGGACTGTTCCTGGAGTTTTAGGTAACTGTATCATTGCGCTTAAGTGTTTATTACTTGCCTGTCTCTTTTTTAAACTTAAACACCATTCCACTTTTCTCTATATACACCTTGCTAATTAATCCTGTTCCGAATCACATGATCCACTGTTTTTTTTATTTGTTTGTATTTAAAATATATGGGGCGCAATAAAAGTAAAGTAAATACCACAAGTTAAAAAAGTTCAAGGAGAAACAAAAGAAAACAGCATCCTTTAAACTACACTTCCAAATGCTTTCCCTGTCAGAAAAACAGCTCTGTGCTTCTCGACCAGTGTGGAATGGAGTGACTACCTTCTGCTGAGTGTCTCTGTGCTCCAGCCTGAGGCCTCGTGTCATTTCTGGGCGCTGATCCACAAGCCCCTCTGGAACGTACTGTCACACTGTCACCACATCCTCAAATTGCTTGAGTAGACGTATCTCAGCATTTTTCTTCCTACCACAATCTTGTCTAGGTTAGCAGAGCTCAATCCACAGCCACTTTCTGAATCAGGCCCAGATAAATTGGGCCAAGGTTTTGAAATTGTGGCTGAGGGTTCATGGCCATCCTAGCCTCTCTCTGGCGGAAGTCAGGAGAGAATTGGTGAGAAATGGCCTCATGTCAATGATCATCATTCTCATGGAAAAGTTAATTGAGCATTTACTGTTTGCTGACCTTGGAGACATAAACAAGTAGAAAACACAGTATGTTTCCTTAGAACACTTAGAAATGTATGCTGGCAGATACTGGCAACATAAGGAAGTTCATGAAAATGGTACAAATGGATGACGTAGACAATAATTATTGGAAGGGAGCATGGATGCCGTGGAATGGAGCGATTGAGCACAACATCTGGAAGATGCGGGAGAAAAATAAGTTGAGACCAGAATCCTAAGGAAATAAAACCATGAGATGCCAAAAAGGGTTGATTCCATTTCAAACCAAAGCAAAAACCCTGAAAGCAAGAGAAAAGATTTTTATATTCATATCTAGCCTATTCTAAACTAAGCAGTACGAGGAACTTCACAAGAACAAGTTTGATTGCATGTGATTGACAGAGTAGAAACTTTCAAAGAATGTTGGAAAAATTCCTGAACTTCTGGGACTTTCTGACACCAACCCCTCCTGCCTACCTGTGGGTGGCCCAATCTAATCATATGAGCGATTAGAACTGGATGTGGCAGGTCACAGCCTAGGTGAGTCCTAGAAATATAACCAAACATGCAGTGTTAAGAAGAGAGAAGGAGAAGGAAAAAAAAAAAAAAAGAAATCCTCTGTGGGATGAAACCCAATTTTAAGCCTCCAGAGCATCGAAAAGCCCCACTATTCATTAAGGGAGGTCCCACCAGCTATTTTCTCAGGCAGCTTGTATTCACATTAATGAATGAAAGAGAGAATTTTAATGTGCACCTCTGAGAGAAATAAGACTCCCAAAAAGTTCATTCCCCAGATCCCTCTGGATTTTTTTTCCCTTTTCCCTTTTTGAGTGCATAGTAATGAGGTTTCCCGGTTTTGTCACGGCAGAGCAGGATAGTCAGGTTCCGCCTTCGCAGACACTCAGCAGCAGAGAGCTTTCCTTTATCTGTAACCTGGTACTTCCTCCTGTGCTGCTAACTCAGACCCAGCCTCAGTTTGTGTTGAGGGGGTGGGAAGCATGGAATCAGGCCTCCTCAGTCATGGGAAGATCCTTATCACCCCTTTGGAATTAATCTCCAAACACACCCCAACCTTGTCTCCTGGTGTTTGAACCTGGTGTCTTTAACCTTCCTTCCTCCCCACATATCAAGAAATAAACTTCTGCCCGACACTATAAAAAAGGCTTAATCCAGAAAGCCGGAGGTCAGGATGTCGATCTTATTTGTCCTGAAATATCCCTGAACTTGTAGAAATTCGTATTTGTTTATGTAATAAACGCACTAAATGAGCTAATTATAGTGATCATAACTCACAATTAAAAACAAACACAGTTAGAAATTTCAAAGACTTTCAATATCTTTTCTTTAATCATTCACCCAGGCTCAAAATATGCATTTTTTAGATTAAAGCATTAAAGTTGCTAATTACATTCTCAGAACTAACAATTATTTCTTTACCCTTTTACTACCTTCTTCTGGCAACAAAAATGTCAGCACTGATTTAATTTTTTGTTATTATAGGATTAAAAGAAGTTTCTAAAAATGCAATTAAATTCGCCCTATAGCTAGAGTAACTTCCCTATCAGCATCCAAAACCTCTTCCCTAAAACAACAGCATAAAAAATGATTCAGACTTTCCTGACTTTTGTGATGCATTCCTTCGGTGATTATCTCCAATAACAACTCAACTGTTTTAATGAAACTCCCTGCACATCACGTCCTGGTGAAAGGTAGAACATATTAGATTAATAAAGAAAATGAAAGTTAAATTGGCTGTTGGAGTGTGAAGCCCTTCCCGTGTCATGCATGGGTTCTTCACCTTTGGGAGCCTAGTTCAACTTCAGCCTGAGGCCCTAAGTGAAAAGTTCAGTAGTCTTGAGTATGTCCCCACTTAATATATCACAAAATCAATTATTTTATGGTGGTGCACTTGGTAACCTATGCTCAGACAGAATCAAGTTTTGTTCCCACTGGGGATTCACCAATTATCTATTCAGTGAATTATTTTCAGATAAAGCAGAAACACCTGCTGTCAGCAGAGGGAGTATCTGCCTAATATGGGTATCATTCTGAGCCTGACGTGTTATTGCATTTGTCACGTGCAGGATGGCACTGTGAGACTTTGGATGGATTTATCACATTACCAAGATGCTTGATGGGACATTGGAGCATGATTCAGTGCCCAAAGTTAGAGCTAAAACGCTGTGGCAAAGAGATCCAAAATGAAGTCACAGAAAAATTGGGGAAGGGGGTAATCAAGTGTGCAAATGCTGCAACTCATCTGTCTTGCCTGATTTCCAATAAGTCAGCACAAATAAAAATTGTGATCATTCAGCACAATTTCCTTTTACTGGCTATTGACCTGGCCAGATTCAAAGTAGGAACCAAAGAAGGGTTTCACGGACTCTGATTCCAAGATTGGAATAAAGGTCATGCTTGAGACAAGCATAGTTTATGAGGACAGCTACCCCAAACCATCCACCTAGGTAGGACTTTAATTCTTTCAGGGTCTCTCGTTTCCTTCTCAGAAGTCAGTCAACCTCAAAACACCGATGGCACTTATTTTTCTCTTTTGCAAAATTAACAACAACATCTGAAACTGAAACAAAAGAACAGACACAACAAACAAGGTATCTCTACAAGCTCACTTGCATTTCAAAATCTCAAAGATGTAACGCATGAAGGCCAGGTCCCAGGATGAACCAGTCCAGAAGTATCCATAAAACATCTAGTAAGGCATGTAGAGTACTATTTAGCCTTACAGAAAGAACAGAAAAGCATTAGGGAGGCCTCGATAGCGTGATATTGAGATATTGCTGTGTACTCTCCTAATAATTGTGTATCAAAAGCACCAAGCCAGGAACCATAGATAAAAGTATAATTTCCTGGTTATGATCACAGTTTCTAGAACCAGAAAGATTTGGATTCAAATCCTAGACCACCCAATTATCAGCTGTGTTATATCAGGCATTTGTTAAAGTATTTAAGCCTTAGCTCCCTTAACCTCAAAATGAGAGTAATGGCTTATAGGGTTATCATGAATATTATTAATGATATACATAAAGGTTTTGCATGATATTTGTCACATAGTAAGTATGGAATTTTTACCTACTGTGTTGGTGGTGGTAATTATTATTATTGTGGTGTTGTTATTATTGCGTTATTATTATTATAAAAGTACTGGGTGTGTAAATATTGAATGATGCCCATGACTGATCCATAACATTCTTGGTTGAGAGAATCAGTGGAAGAAACTGACAGAGACTGAGTTTGAAGTTTAAAGGAAAAGAGACAATGGGTTTAGTAGAGGCATTAATCTTGCTGCAAAGAATACTAAATCAGCTTTCAATGATCTGTGCTGACTCAACAAGCTCGAATTTTTTCAAATTGAAATCCCATGAGAGACACAGACATACAACCTGTCAGGTTCTGTTCTCCATCCTGGCTCTGTTCTTGGTCCTGGTTGCTGACAGGTGCCTGAAACTCAACTGTGTCTCTGAGAGAGAACTTCGCCTTCCTGGTGACATGTCTGCCCCTCTCACAGCCCCAAGGGCCTTGGCCAGGGAAGAGCTTCACTGGGACACAACCCCAAATGCATTGTTCAGCCACCCTCTACCCCAAGCATCCTCCCCATTCCAGCTCCATAACTTACTATTTTAAGGCCAGAAGGTCTACTTGTCTTAAAGCAAGACGTACTTTTAAATATATTGCCATATCCTAAAGGCATAGCCTACATAGAGACAAATGAATTTGCTCTGGCAAATATAATGACTTCAGGCCTGGCCTTTCCTCTGAATCTCTGATGGCCACACTCCGGGTTTCCCCTCTGCCCCTGCCCTCCACCACTGCTGTTATTTCCTGATGATGTTCTCAGTCTTGACTAGCACCCTAAACACAAAGGAATTATCTCTTAAAGAAGAGACCAATTTCCCTCTGCTACACTGGCAACTAGAAGAGGCAAGTATAAAAGTGCACATCTAATGGGAAACCATGGGACGAGTTCCGGCTGCTTATTCCTCAGCATGAAGTTAAGGCAGAGTGCAAGTTTGAGAGGAACATTGGTAAATATCAGTCCCGTACGCAGTTTTTCCAGATGACCCCCACAAATGTTTGCCGCTTCTTTTAACTCTGGACTTAATAGAACAGATAGCTGAATTGTAATGATTTGACAGAAATCCATTCTTTATACAAATAATTATTCAACGAAGATTTATTAATTCGTTTCTTCTACAAACATTTATGCTAGCAGGTCCTGTCCTAAATCCTGTGGGGAAAAGAAGCTAAGATATATACACAAATATCTTAGACCAGCATTTCTGACCTGGGTACCGTTCTGCCCCTAGGGGACATTTGGCAAAGTTTAAAAAAGTTTTGGTTGTTACAACTGGTGGGGTGGTATCACTGGCATCGAAGGGAATAGAGGCCATAAGTGCTGCTAAATACCCTACCATGCAGAGGACAGGTCCTCACGAGGAAGAATTATCTGGCTCCAAAAATCGTAGTGCCGAGGTTGAAAACCCTGGGCTCTACTCCAAGGCATTACGGCCTACATTCAACACGAAGGAGCAAATGAAAAACTGGTGGAAAAGTAAAAGTCACTTGCATTCAGCGGTTAAATCTAATCCTGGAAGTTCTAAAGATGAAAGAAACATTTGACCATGCCATGAAATTTGGATGAGATTTTGAAAGATGGTGATTGCAGAGTTACAGGAAATGCAGAATAGATTTCTAGCAAAGGGAAGAAAAAGCATAGCTTTTAAAATGTATTGTGGTCTAAGGGAAGCTCCAGTAGGAAATAAAACAGCTAGAATCATTTGGAGAGTAGGATGGAAAGGTAGGAAGAAGATAAAAAAAGTTCTCAAGACCTCAAATGTCAGGCTAGAGAATTTGCTTCATCATTGTCAGAGACTATCCACTTGAAGCACCAAATTGGTAAATGTTAAATGAACTATCAATAACAATTTTAGGCCCTGATATTCATGCTGTTTTGTTATTTCATAGTCAAATAAATTAAGAGTCAAAGATGGATTGTAGTCATCTATGGGTTGAATGTCCACATTTGACAGGTAAGGATGCCGAAGCCCAGGGAAGTCCTGTGAGTTGACCACACCTGGAGAGCCAGTTTTGTGAGAGTGGAGATTACCATTCTCTCTCAGCCTAATTCTTTTTCCATTGCTCTATGCAGACTCCAGGAAGTGCTACCATATGCATTTCTAAGGCTCTAATTTGCTCTGGGTTTCCCAGCTATAATCCATACTCACATACAGGACTTCACATGGGCTAGATCAGAGAAAGGATAGCTGACAACTATCTGGTGAGCCTGGTCTAGTGACTGTCCACTGCACTCTGAGTGTTATGGGGGACAATGCAGGGAGCAACCACATCTCTACACTCATTTGTAGACATTTCTGAATCAATTTGAGGATTTTCTTCAAATTCAGCATGTCCTTTAGAAATTCTAATATACCACCTAGCAGTATCTTAAGGCATCTACTCCAAAACTTTTGAGGATCTCTGCTTTAGAGAACAACTGTTGGATGGGAAAAAAAGGTTGAGAGACAGTAGTACAGGTTTTAACAGGGAGTCTAATCTATTAATAACATATCAAATTTTAAAGTGATTTTATAGTTCAACTTACTTGGATGCCTAAATTGGGGGATGGTTTTAGCTCTGTATTATTAATGTACTTTCCTGACACATATTCTTTCAGAGTCTTCCAAAATTCTACATAATGTATTTATTTTTAAATAAAATTGAATCTGTTAGTTTCATTTGACCTCCCCGCCACCACTACCTTTTGTGAGGCAGTAGTTAAAGTCTTTCAAAGCACAGGAGTTCATGTAGGAAAAAAAGAACTAAAGGGGTTCTTAGTGGTGAAAAGATTGGGAACTGCTGAGTTTCATGTGCTTGCCATGTTTAGTTGATAGACTTCTGTGGGCAAACTTAACCACTAGTTAAGAGTTCGACTACATCACTTCAAATCCTGGTTTTGGCATCGATTAGCTGGGTTATCTTGGGCCCATCATGTAACTTCTCTGTGTCTTATAAGAATGTGGAGATGACAAATCAGTTAGTATATATAAGTTGCTCAGAACAGTAGCTGGCACACAGTAAGTACTATTTGAGTGTTAACTATTACAGTTTCTTTTAAAAGAATTTTGTGGCACCGTTTGAGACACATATTGATTTTTCTGCCTCAAGGGTTTGACCTGAAGCCCTCCTTTCCTTTCATGCCCAGATCTAGGGCCCTCTCCCCAGCAGTCTTCTAGGGTCTTGGGAAGCTATTAATATAATAGTCACTACGTGTTGCAGCACACAGGTGGCCAACCAGGGGCTCCAGAGTCCCCAAGACACAGGAGTTTCTTTCTTATTTCTCACATTCTAAGGTAAATCATTCATGTGCTCATAGCAAGGCTACATGTACAGTGCCGGGCACATATGGGCCACTGTTAGTGAAATTAGTGGATTATGACTGCTGGTCTTGTGTCTTCCCTTTTGGATAGAATTATATCAGCAGAGTGGTTATCCTATTCTGGAAAGAAGATCAGTTTGTGTTAAAGCCTGTCTCTTGTGGATAAAAATGGGGAAGTAAACTAATCATATCTTTAAAAATACAAATTTTTTAGTAGACTAAATCTTTTAAAGTATGGAGTCTATATTGGAGAGGGGCTCACTAAAGGGAACCTCATTGACAAAAAGATTGCAAATTGATGGCATCTAATGTATTCCCCACATTTTTCTCATTTTCTTGTATTTGATTAAATGTCTCTGTGAAATAACAAAACTATGAAAGTCACCAAAAAGCAAGCCCAGCAGTGGAAGGGGAAGCTCTGTGCCTGTCTGTGCCAGGCTGGTGTAGAACGCATGGTTGGGATGCAATCTTCTATGTGCAACTTAACGTGCCAGTTGTTTTATTTAGGGAGGGAAAGGAGGGGTATGCATTAGAGAGAAAGTCCACAGCATAATTAGGAAACAATCAACACGTTTTTCTTGCTGTCCTAATTTTTCCTTCACTTTAAAATGCTCCATTGAGTTTAATTAAACTTGCCCTAGGCTTATAAGCCTAGCAAACTGGGGAACATTTTTTTTGAAACTCGCTTTCCTGTCAGAAAGGTTTTCTTCAAGCTGGCCCAATACTGCGGAATTTTAAGGTTTCAGGGGATGTTAAAACAACTGCAACCAAATTAATGTAGATTATCTTTATTTTTTCCTATTGATTTGAGCAGAGGGGACGGGAAGCTGGGCACCATCAAATAAAAGACTTCTACAAGGTTATTAATGATGCTTGGTTTGGGAGGCAGAGAGTGGGAAGATGGTTTCATGTGGTTGTGAAAGGGAGATAAAGAGATGGAAAAGTGGGCTGCCAGTGGTGAATAATTACTGTTATTGCAGTGGACGGTTATTAGGGCTGCCATTTTTCCCCTTCTTTTTGGAGGTCAGCATCTGATTTTCCTTTGGGGAGTTACCACTTCCCCATCCCATGTGGTCCCAGTGGGATTGTCAGCTATTTTGGTCTGTCCTCAACCAGACCCCACCCTACTTGGAAATGGGGTAGAGGGGCATGTGACCTTTCTGGACCAGTAAGTTCTCTGTCTCTCTCTCTGCCTCTGTTTCTGTCTCTCTCTCTCCTACTCCCCTCCCTCACTCTCCCCACTCTTGGGTATTTGAATCTTGATAAAGAGACACATAATCAGAAAAAGCTTCATACAAATTATTCTAATTTACAGGCCATGTAGAGTTTGTCCATGGGCTCTAAGATTCCTTATGGTCTCTTGGATTCCAGCCCTTTTGAAATCCAGGATTCTCAGTTCTGCATTGAATTTTGTGAGTTTTTCAGGATTTGTATTGGTTAGATTGTACTAGGTGATGCTAAGGAAAAGAACAACCCTGAAATCACAATGGTGTAAAACAACACAGTTTATATCTTGCCCCTGTTAAATTTTGGCTGTAGGTTGTTTGAAGTTCTGACCCATATACTCTTCACTCCAAGTTGAAAGTGTAGCTTCTCTTTGGGAAATTGTCACTCTGGGAGATGGAAAAGTGCAATGAGGCAATCACATGATGCCTACTGAATCCTTTGTTTGGGAATAGCATGGTTACTTCCACTCATCTTCACTTGGCCCAGGCAAGCCTGACGTCAGAGGGGCTGGAAGCATACTTCTGCTCCAGGGAGGAACCTAACAGGGAGAGGCCAAAAGAGAGGGGTAACACTTTGAATGATAATATAATTTGAGCTTCAGTTCTGCCCTGTTAACTGTGCAATTGTGAGGAAATTACTTAATCCCCCTAAGCTTAAGTTTCCACATCTTTATAGTAGTACTCACCAATATCCAATCCCTTTTTTTTCTGGGCACATGGAAACCATGTGCCCAGAAAACTGCACATCCCAGTGCTTCTATAGTTGCATGGGACCATATGACAAGTCTCAGACAATGAAATGAGCAGAAGGGATAAGTGTGACTTCCAGGATAAGCCCTGTGAGATTCTCCAGAATCTCCCTTCCCTGTCTGCAGCAACTGAGATGACCACAAGTTCCAATCAGCAGTCTCTGTCAGTGTGGGTCTCTGAATGACTGGGTAAAGCAGAGTTAAATTTCCTGCTAATGATCCAAGCTGGACATCATAGTGAGGAAAAAAAGGCAATATTTTATTATGCTAAGCCATGGGTTTTGAGGTTAATTTGTTTCTACAACATAACCTAGATTTTCCTGACTCATACAGAAATTGGTAGTGATATTATATTTCTGGTATTAAATTCCTCCATGTTCGAAATGCCTACAGTGACTTCTGTTTTCTGCACTAATCTGACTGATACAGGTGCCTAACCCAATCAGTAGATGATGGGGAGGGACCTCTTATATGCCTGGCTATGTCTAAAAGAATCAGTAAAATAAGTGAAGTAAAGGAGAGGGGCATTCCAGATAGAGTTTACAGCATAAACAAAAGCACAGAAGCAAGGAAGAGCATTATAGGGATCTATATTCAATTCTATTTGCTGATGTTATAAAAATGAGGTCGGGGAGATAAATAAGAAATTTTGCATCCTGTTAAGGTGATTAGAGATGGAAGATCTTGTGTCCAATGCTAAGGTGCATGAAGTTACATTACATGAGGGCAATGGAAAAAAATCACTGATAGGCATTAAAAGGGAAAGCCAGAAGGTTGTCATGCATGAATTTTTGATAAATCCTTCCACCTACCACAAAAAAGGTAAATTTGGAGGGTGAATTAGTGGGTAAAACAAAGACTAGGAATCCATTTAGAAGGCTATTGTAGTAGTCCCCGAGAAAGGTAATGAAAGCCCAAGCTAGAAAAGTAGTAATGATGATCAGACTAGGAAACAAATCATGAAATATTCTGGATATTCAATTAATAATACTTACTGAACAATTGAGTGTGGCAGTGAAAAAAGGAGAGAATCAAAGCATAATTCTCAAATTTCTAACTTGGATGACTGGTGGGTGAGATCCCTGAAGCTGAGGAGATTATTGGAGGGGTTCATTTAGTTAATTAATTCAATTTTGTACTTACTGATGTTGAAGCATTCAAAGCATATCCAGATAGACATGTCTATAAGAAAATTGGATATCTGGGTGTAAAACTCAGAGTAGAGTTCTAGACTGAAAATTTAGATTTGTAGTTTTCAGAATCATCTGCCTCTAAGTGGCAGCTAAACCATAAAAGGAAGTGAGACCAAGCAGGACATTTTGGAAGAGTTGTGTTCTGGGATAACATCAAAATTAAGAATAGAATTCACAAACCAGACATAAAATGAACAGGGAGGATCAATGAGAACTAAATGGAGTAATGGTGGCACAAAGTGATGATAATAAAAGTGTCAAGTGCAGAGGTTTAGTAAGCTATCATCTGGAAAACGTCCTTTGGACTTGATGGGAAGGAAGACCGTGGTAGGATTTAGGAGGGAATTAGAAATCAAGAATGGGAAATCGTCTGTATATTTTTTAAAAGGATGATAACAAGAGAGCTATATGGGACCAATGGAGGAAAACTTTGAACATCTCTCTAATCTTCAAAGAAAAAACCCTAAAAAATAGGTAGAAGATATTTGTGGTAAAGGTGAGGAGAGATGAATTAAAGCCTTTGATGGCAGATGAAGAGTCAGAGTCAAAGATAAAGGCGGAAGATTGGCTTGAAACAGAAGGGACACCATGTTCTATACAACTGGAAAAAAAGAGAGGAGTCACAGATTGATAAAGAAAATCTGCTGGTAGGGCTTGGGAAGGAAAGGTCAGAGGTCAAGAGGGGGCTAACAGCCTGAAGAAATTGAGAATTCAAGGACTTTGAGTCTCTAATAGCTTAAAGAACAGAGACCTCATGAGTGACTTAACATGATGAGAAAAATGGGAAGTTATGATAGGAATAATTAAGATACAGCCTCACTGAGTTTAAGATTGTAGAAATGGGTGGTTAAAAGTTCAGGGAGTAGACACAATAATGGGATGGTGAAGTGAAATAACTCTCAAATTTCTAACTTGGATGACTGGTGGGTGAGATCCCTGAAGCTGAGGAGGATATTATTGAAAGAGCACGTTTAGGTAATTAATTTAATTTTGTACTTATTGATGTTGAAACATTCAAGGCATATCCAGATAGACCTGTCTATAAGAAAATTGGATATCTGGGTCTAAAACTGAGAGCAGAGTTCTAGACTGAAAATGGACAAAGCTCTTCAGAGACAAACAAGACAAGAAATCATGAGTTCATAATTTCTTCCTGGATACTACACATGGGCTCGTGATGGTGCTGAACTTGAGGTGGACAACGGGGACTGCTTCAGAGTCTGCAGTGACCAAGAATCAGGGCAAATGCATTGGTAAAAGACAGCAATTGCCATGATCTCAAAGGACTAGGGAATTTTACTTGAGGATAAAGGAATACTGGTTGAAAAGTCACATGAGAAATGAAAAGAATACCGAGTCCATTCCCAGGTTAAGCTAGAAGAATTCCGGTCTGGATGATGAAGCATACAGTCACCCTAGCTGAAGGGAAAATGGATTTGTAGGAAACACCTAAGTTTCAACTAAGGAAGACAATGGGAAAAATGTTTTGTGTCTAGGACCAGGATTTAAGGAGAAGGTTAATGAGGAGATGTTCTGGAGAAATGTTTGTACAAAGTGGCTCCCCAAGTCTATTCATAACTGGCTGCCCACCTTTCTTTCTGCTGTGGAAATTCTCCTTAATACTATGCCACAGCCATTCTGTCCTTACTGTCCTCACCTCAAAGGCCTCGACTAATCTCTCTACTTACATCTAAATCTTTCAGGGCGCAGTGTGAATTCTGCCTCTGTTATGAAGCATTTTCTGATAGTAACAGCTTTTCTGGACATTTTTATTCTATGAACCACTATGCAGTTTTTGGATATGTCAATGCGGGGTACATCATTATATGCTGCTCATGAATCACCGTGTTGGCTTTGCTCTTCTAAATAGCTTGCAAGCTCTTTGAGAGCAAGATCAGTGTGGTGGCTATTTATTGTTTTGGCTTCCCTTTACTGTTCCATCCTCATTGCTTTGGAGGAAATGCCTCTTGCCGATTTTAGCTGTATGTTTCTGTTGCAGGTCAAAATTGCTAGTTAAAATATTCCATCCCATTCCTCCAATAACAGAAATAACCCAGTGACCAAGGCTGGACCAAATATAATACTGCATCCCAGTAATCATGGTGATTTGTCCCTAGGATGACTAATAAGAGTTCCTCTCTAGGATTTTCCAAATGGGAGCTGGAAGGGAAGGGGAGATATTCTATGTTTTTGGTTCTCAAGCCAACACGATGGGACTTCGTAGCTGATGGTAGATATGTTCTGTGATAGTTAATTTTACGGTCAGCTTGACAGGCCATAGGGCACACATATATTAGGCCAGATATCATTTTGGATGTTTCTGTGAGGGTGTCTTTGGATGAGATTCACATTTAAATCAATAGACTGAATAAAACAGATTGCCCTCCACATGGGAGTGGGCCTCATCCAACGAATCTTTAAGTCCTGAAGAAAACAAAAAAGCTGACCCTCTCTCAAGTAAGAGAGAATTCTTCCTGCCTAATTGCCTTTGTATCCAGACAATGGCTTTCTTCCCCTTGCCTTTGGACTCAAACTGAAACATCAGCTCCTTCTAGGCCTTGAGCCTACTGGCCTTTGGAATGGAACTACACCATCAGCTGTCCCAGCCCTTGGGCCTTCGGACTCAGACTGAAACTAAACCGTCTTCTCTCCTTGGTCTCCACCTTGCTAGCTCTCCCTGTGTATCTTGGGACTTGAAAGGCTCCACTCTCCTGTGAGCCAATTCCTTATAATACATAAATAAATATGCAAATTTATAAATAAATGAATAGAGAGTGACACTGACAGCTAGAGATAAGAAGAAGAGAGAAAGAAAGATATTACTGTAGTCAAGTCTATCATTTTTATTTCATCTCTCGTATTCCTAGATCACGGCTATAGTTTTGCTTTCTTCGATTCTGTGAGCTAGCCCAGAATCTTTCACTGAATTTCCTTTGGTGCTTTAACTAGCTTGATTTTTGTGTCTGATATGTGTAACCAAAAGAATCCTGACTGAAACAACCTGTGTTTTATATTCATGTCTCTATTTTTTTAGGACTTAGGACTGTGCAGAGCACATGGTTGATTAAAAAAAAAAAACTTGTTGATTGATTGATTGGTTGGTATTGGAATTAGATTACTCCTTTGCTCAGTTTGGTTCCTGCTAAACTCCTGGCCTTCTTGACAGTTCATTCTGAGCTCTATATTGAAGAAAATTTATCCAGACTGTGCCTAGGAGACCTTCCAACTCTGAGAAAACAGGGCCACTGGCAATAAATACCCTAGATTTACAAAGAATAAAACAGATTAGACTAACTAGAAACTTTTTGGCTAAAATCACAAAGATTATATTAGCCAAAGGGAATGTGGTAGATGATTATTCGATCTTATATTTTGATGGTGTACATAATAAAGTGCTGAATACAACATCTTGTGAAATCTTGATAGCTAAATTAATTTAAATTGACTGAATATGTAGATCTTAAATATCTGAAGCATGGGATGAATATAATAGAGGAAAGTAGGTATCAGGTTGGAATGTGCAGACTGGCTAACCAGATAATGGGGGGTCAGTTTAACTCTGTTTTATTGGATCATCTTTACTAATTGCATCTGAAGGGGTAAGCAGCATGTTAATGAAACTTTCAAAGCATTGGTGAGAACATTAATAAATTAAACAAAGAACTTAAAAGATATGAAAGATATACTGACAAAATAAAAGTTAAAATATCAGAAGGGAAAATATTTCTTAGATCACTTAGTTCCCCAATGCTTAATCACAAAGAAAAGAAAAGTGACTAAGTAAGATAAAGCTGCTGGATTTGAAAAAGATGCTAGAAATTAGTACTTTAGAAAGCAAGGTGATGTGATGGCCCAGAAAGCAAATATGGATAGAATAGTGTGCATTCAGCTTCATGACTTTTTTTTAAAAGGATGGAAAATGCATATCTAATCTCAGAGTGGGGAAGGAATTTTAAAACAAAATCAAAAGAAGAATCCATAAAGAAGATTTGTCAATGTAATAACTATATATCATTAAGATCTGTTGTAAAACACAACAAAATGTAGCAAAGTGATAACAATGATTTGTAAAAAGCTTTTCAAATCCTCAAAAATAATATCAATAACTCAAAGAAAATGAATGAATTACATTAGTAAGAATACTCAAATGACAAAAAATAAATCATCAATAACATATAAAATATTTTAAATTATTATTTTAAAAAATTATAGTATTTTTGACCTTGAGAATCAACAGGTCTAAAAATCACATGCTTTTATTTCCTGCTGGTAGAAATAGTTAAAGTTAACATTCCTGGAGTACTTACAATGTCACTTTTAGGCACAAGAATTTGGAGGGTAGGATGAGAGGAGTCTACTAAATTAGAAAAGCGTAGTCTGCTATGGCAGAGAGATCCAAGACTTTTAGCGGATGATGAAAAGAAGTTTGTTTGTTTGTTTTTTTTGTGTCGGAGTCCTGGTCAGGTGTTCATGTTGGTGAAGCAGCTTTTATCTGGTCATCCAAGAAGGCAGGTCCCTGTCATCTTTTTGTTCCCCCGTTTCCATGTACACTGTCACCATCTGTGTCCAGCAGGTGGGAGAGCAACCACTTGGAGCAGAATGAGTGAAAGGTTTTTGTGGGCTATTCTTGAAAGTGGCACGCATTTCTGTTTACATCCCATTGGAGAGACGGCAGTCACTTGGCTGCTCCAAGTGCAAGGAAGCCTGGGAAATGTGGTCCAGCTAGGTGTTCAAAGGAGAGCGCAGCGTTGGGCACTCAGCTCACAGTCTTTGCCGCAAAAACTGAAGATCAAAGTTCCGAGCTACAATGGAAGCTATTTATTGTAGCTCAAAAAGTGATCAGTCCCAGAAATAAATTAACTTACATTTACTAACTCTTTAGGGGCTTTTTCGCAACATTCCCGTAATCCTTGTAACATCTCTTTTAGATAAGTATTAATGTTTTCATGAAGAAAATAAATGTCTGAAAGCCTTTAAAAATATCTTTAAGTCAGACAACAGATGGTGGAGTTGTACTCAGGTCTGATTCCACAGCCAATTTCTTCGTTGTTTAGCTTATACCACAATGGGTAGAATGATCCTCAAAGACTCTAGCTGCTCCATCTTGTTCTATGATAACGCATATAATCCATCACTAACTTTGTACTCAGTCACTCACTTTCAAGTTGAACTTTAGTGAGAACTTGCTATTTTCTGGGCTCTGAACTACTCAGATTAATGTACGTTATTTCTTTCAATCCCTGAAGCCACCCCTTGAGAAAGACATTTGTATTTTCCTGCTATGCATAACCTTGGCAAAAGCCACACAAGGAAGAGGTAAGAGTTCCAGATTGCAAGGGCCAGGCTCCTCACCATTTAACACCATGTGGCGCTCTCTCTCACAAACCCACTTTCCCAATGGGGCTTTATGGAAACAGACTGTGTACTAGGAGATTCTTTAACAGACGACCTCATATACAAAACCTACCTCTACTCTCAATGAGATACCAAGTTGTTGGGGGAGAAAAAACACATATGCTCACATGTGCACACGTAGAAGCAGTGTGTACGCTGAAGGTAATAACAATAGTAACAACAGTCTGTACCTCGAAAACAGCCTAAATGAAAGTATAGTGGAGACATAAGGGCAGCTTTTTGGAGTCCGGAGGATTTGAAATGCATGGATTAAGAGAGATAAGGGAGACAAGGAGAGAGGAAACAGGACAGAGGTCATCCAAAGTGTGAGAACAACAGAGGAGCCCAGCCAGGGAATCTGGTCATTGTCAGGGTTGGTTCCATGCGTACAAGTCCCGTGGAATGCTATCTGGACAAAATGTTGGTTAAAACAAACAAGCGAATATGCAAAATTGCTTCACAAATACAGGTTAATGAGGTTTGGCTCTATTCTTTTCCCTTCTAGTGTGAATGAACTGAATCCTAACTTAAAGTGTCTTCTGAAGGGGTTCAATTCTTGGTTTAAAATAACTTCCCCTCCCCCGCTTTTTATGAATGTGCAAATGTTATAATGCAAAGGTGAACTGAAAAGCTCTTTGTCTTCAGAGACTGAAATATATTGCCCTAATATTAGTTGGCGATATTGCTCTTGCAACAGCTGTTTTCCTATTAATATATGTGCAGTTTACTTTGTTTAGCCAGGCTTATACCAAGAGATCTTACTGGAAGGTAGAGTAGAGACCTCAGGGAGAAGGGAAGAGAATTTCTTGGCTCCGAAAATCTTATTTTAATGTGTGGCCAAGTTGCTTTCTATCGCCAAAATGACAGAAATATAATTTTAAGAAAAATGTACCAGCCCTTTAGAAGTGGTATGTGGAGGGAGGTACATTTTTCTTTCTTTTCTACAAAAATGATTCCAAAAACTCTCTTTGACTAAGAAGATCATGGCTTTAGGGGGAAATGTCTCATGAGGTATTGACATTTTTAAAGAGTAAGGCAGCCCAATTTAAATCAGGTATTTATTGGATCCTTACTAAGCGTAGGTTCTGTTTTAAGTACTTACTGTGCAACTCACCTTTGGTTCCAAAAATCTCAACCAAGGACTGGAAGATACCTTTCCTGTTGTCGGGATAAAGCTGCCCTCTTATATTCTATTCCAAGCATTCACTGTTTTAACAAATACTCTTCTCCAGCTATAAGCCAGGTGCTTTTCTAGGTATCAAGAATATATCAGCAAAGCAAACAAGACAAAGCAATGAACAATCTAGAATATATTACATTTTGGCAAGCAAAATCCCTCAAGATGATGGGGTAAGGGGATAGAGGGGGTGCTATTTAGAGTGGAGTGGCTAGGGGAATCCTCTAGGATAATGTGAAATTTGAGTAGAAGCCACCTGAACGAAGTGAGCATGCAAGTCCTGTGGCTATTTGGGGGGATGTCATTTTAGGCAAAGCTAAGAATAAGTTCAGAGGCCTAAGGGAGGAACAGACTTGCAGTGTTTGAAGAACAACAAAGAAAGCAATGCGGCTGGCAAACTGTGACTAAGGAGCAAGTGAGTCAGAGAGAAAACAAGGAACTGGGTAAATGTGGGTCAATTTTATTCTGGGTAATGTTGAACACAGAGTGTTTTGAACAGAGAAGTGGTATTTTCTGACTTACTTTGTAAAAGGTAGTGCAGGGAGACACTTAGAAGGCTATGGTGACAATCTAGGAGAGAAAAGACAGTAGCCTGGACCCCTGGGCCAGGGTGTAGGGGAGGATAAGAGTGTGGTGGATGTGGTGAAAAAGGTGAGTTTGTGGGTATATTTGGACATAAAACAGATAGAATTTTTTGATTGATTGTATTTAGGGTATGAGGAAAAAAATACAAATCAAGGATGAATCCGAGTTTTGAGACCCCAGTAAATGAAAAGTGGAGTTGTACCACTTGATTCAGCAATCCCACTACTGGGTATTTACCCAAAGGGAAAATAGACATTCTGTAAAAAAAAAACACATCTGCACTCAAATGTTTATAACAGCACAATTCACAATTGCAAAGATGTGGAATCAACCCAAGTGCCCATCAATACATGAGTGGATTAATAAAATGTGGTATATATATATATATACCATGGAGTACTACTCAGTCATAAACAAAATGGTGAACTAATACCTCTTGTATTAACCTAGATGGAACTGGAGACCATTCTTCTAAATGAAGCATCACAAGAATGGAAAAACAAACACCACATGTACTCACCGTTAGTCTGGTACTAATCTATCAACACTTATGTGCATATATGAAAGTAACATTTATTAGGCATTGGCCAGGTGGGAGGGGGAGGAGACAATGGGTATATTCATATCTAATGGGTGTAGTGCGCACCGTCTCAGGGTATGGGCATGCTTGTAGCTTTGACTCAGGTAGTGCAAAGGCAATTCATGTGAGCAAAGCATTTATACCCTCATAATATTCTGAAATTTTAAAAAAGGTGGAGCTGCAATTTAATAAGCTGAATTACAATTTAATATTTGGGATGGAACTCTGTCTTACATGTGCAGTTTGAGATGCTGCTTAGGTAGACAAGTGAAAAAATGAGCAGATGAGTGTATGGCTGGACACAGGAGTCAAGGTTACCTAGAAAGTAAGTGCAGAATAAAGAAAGGAGGAATTCTGACAAAGGGGCTCTAAGGCATCCCATTGCTAGAGGTTGGGAGTATAAAAAGTAGTTGAGCCATGGAGACTGAAAAATATCAGTCAGCTAGATAGAAGGAAAACCAAGAGAGAAAAGTGTCCTGGAGGCCAAGTGGATAAATTATTTCAGTGGGGAAGGAGGATTGAGAAGCAAGCGAACAGCAACCATGGCTCCAAGAGCAGATACAAAGAGAGGAGACGTCCCAAATTTGACAGCCCATGACTGAGTTACCTGCTGTGGATTCTGACTTCCTAACAGCGGTTGGAAGGAAAGTTACTTGGTGTGGGGGGCCCCTCCCCAGCCTTACTTCTGCTCTTACTGAATGCAGCAGCTCTTGCTCTATCTCAGGTTGACACCTTCTACTTTCTAATTATTTCCAACTAAAGAAGAATACTAAGCAACCATTTAAAAAGAATAGATGATTACACATCTTCACTTAATTGAGGCTTTCTTCCTACATCATCATCATTATTATATAGTCATTGTTGGCGTGTTCATTATCTAATCATTTTCTGTAGGGTCTACACATGCCGCTGAACTAAGATCTTTGCATACACACTCTGTTTTAGTCTTGGCAACAATCTGAGAGTTACGTATTTTTGTTTCTATTTTAATGCATGAGAATACTGAGACAGGTGGGTAAAGTGACTGTTTGTAAATGACAGAGCTAGGACCCCGGGGTGTCTGAATCCAGAATCCATGCTCCTAATCACTCCCCTGTTTCTGATTTGATGACTTTCGTGTGCTTGGTTTACCCTCAGTAAAAGAAAATTTTATTTCATTTAAAGAAAAATAAATACCAAGCACTTACCAAGAATCTGAGAAAAAGTTGTTGTAAATATTGTACAAACCCACACCCTATCCATCTCTCAAAGCAGTATTTTGTCTAATTCTCAAACTTTTAAACTCCCTCTTTAGATGTTAGCATACCATACAACCTCCACTTCCGTCTCCACCCCCAAGAATTTCTCTCATTGTTTGTCAAGGTACAAGGGGTTTTTTGATTTTGTTTTTGGTGGAGGGTGGGGATGGGAGATAATGCACATCTATGGTTTTCATTACACATGTGACATACATTACCTCATTGTTTATATCCTTCTCTGAAGTCAGGCTCTCAAGCACTTTTGTCTACAAGCTATTTTAAAGCTAAATTATACTTATTTTGCAAATATATGAAAGAGAGAAGTTGATCTCCATCCATTACATTTGAATCTCTAAAATGTTAGAGTTTACTATTTCTACCCTGGTTAAATCATTATATTTGTAGAATATTTATGCATTTATCTATTTGGGCAATATTGTTATTTTTCTCCTATATCACATTTATAGTGCAAATACTCTTACCAGAGATTTTATCTCATAGATTTGAGATTCAGTGTACCATTTTTGATTGTAGAAAATCAAAAAGAGATTTGTGCTTCTTCTAAACCAATGTAACTGGGCTAAACTCCATTTACCTCTTTACAAGGTATCCATTTCACTTCTCAGCTTAATAAAAACCAGAATAATATTTTGGTAGCCATTGAAATTGTACCCCACCATTTTTTTTATTAATGTATGTTTTTTGTTCTAGTTGTAGAATTATTATCTCATCATAAAACTTTCATTAATATTCCAATGACTTTTTCAGAGACCATTTCTCAAAACAGGAACATGTTAATAACTTGATGGGGGTTTGAGCTCCACTGAGCTTCTCATCATTTCCAACAGCTCAACAAAAGTAAATTTAGAGCTGTCATCTTAGAATTTCCTTTTCAACATATCAAATACTAAATTTTCATTTTAAATATTACAAGAACATGACAGCAAATTTCCAGTGCCCTATATGCCTAATCTAAACAGCAGTGCTAATAGCCATGGGCAAATATAAAAAGACATAAACCAACAACACCTCAGTGAACTAAAACAGGAAAATTCTGAGTTAAAAGCAAAAATTCAGGGCAGACTCATGTTCTATTAACTAACCTATGGGCACCTCTTCAGCTTGATCTCTCATTCCTCCTTCTTCTTTATATCTGCCATTTTCATTGTTTCCCATGAAAAATGATAAATGATCTGACTCTTTAGTCATATTTACCTCCTTCCAATTTCTTAGCTACCAAGTGCTTCATCTGTTGGGTCTCACCAAATGGCTCCGTCTCTCTGCAGTGCCTGCCCTGGTGTCCAGGGCTGAGAGACTCCCCAGCACTTGTAATTCTCCTTCATAACATTCATTGCACTTGAGCACTGTGGCTTCTTTGATTGAATCTTGTCAACATCAGATTTTGGGCAATGAGGGCAGGGACTTATCACTTTATCCATTGGATTGTCTATCACACATTACTTCATACCTGTGTGTTGAAGTGTGACTCTGACAGAGGCTAATTGATAGGATATTGACGTGGCAGCATGGTGTGGTGCATGAGGGCTCAGTCTTCGATTGAGAGTGCTAGATTCAAATCTCAGCTTGGGTACTTACTAGCTTAGTTTACCGACAGTGGGTAAATTATCCAGTCTATTTGTATTTCAAGTCTTTTGCTATGAAACTGGAGAGAAAAAATAGGTATTTCCTCAGAGAATTATGGTAACTATATGATGACGTAATTTATGTAGCACTGTGTCTGGCACATCAAAGTATTAAATAGATATTTCTTACTGTCATTAAATAATATTAATAAAATATGTTTACAGAGCAATGTAAGAATTGCTTTTGTAGTGGTGGTTATGAATTTCAGTGGTAAATCAAAAAATAACTAATGGAAAAGGTTTACAGGGTAAAAGTACTAATCGTATAGTAATATGTTGAATCTACAGCCACAGCCAATTAACAAAGATTAGAATATAACATGACATTGGTCAACCTGCTAAATTCTCCATTAAGCATCATGGAGAATGAATGTTATCTCTTTGTGCTTATCTTTGATCATTAAAGAAGTATATATTGAATTACATATGCCATAAACCAAAAGGCAATTATTGGTAGAATTAAAAATAAAATGTCTTTTGAATAGGTATAGAAGCTTTTAAAAAAATCAAGATATAGTCTACAGAGTGAAACAAAAAACTTAGGAAACAGTAAAGTAGGAAAAAATAAAATCAAGCAAACAAATAAAGCCACCAAATTCATAAAACACGGCAAATGCAAGTCACAAAAACATACGTAAATACATTATGTACCCTATTAAGAAACAAGACCTCTTATAACAATATTTTTAAAAATTCAATGTAATCCTCTAAGAACAAAATAAATGTGTAAGTATTAAAATGAAAGATTCATTAAGTATAATCGGAAATTCAATATTTTATAATTTCAAGTTTTCTACTATAAATAGGTATTATCTCTTTAATTAGAGAGAAAATGGATTAAATTAATAAATGTTAAGACCCCAGAAGAGTGGCTGGCACAGAGTAAGCTCCACTAAGGGTCAGTTCATGGTGCTCATCATTGCTGTGGCTATGCCAGTACCATCTACGTGATAAATCAAAGTCAGGACATCAGCAATAGTATCACAATCGAGCAGTGTCCTATGCTTTAGAATGAAATTGGTCAGATTTGTGGGAAGTCCCCGGGGTGAAATTCCCTGTAGTAATTTCAGTTATTTGTGCTGTGGCTCATTCATCATTATCATAACCCTTATTTGTAGACTAATGAGTGGCATATAGTAGATACTTTCATTATTTTCACTAAAATAGCAATAATGACATTTAAATTGCTCTGCAGTTTACAAAATGGCTTCATCTCTGTTTTCTGAGATAATAGAAAAATTAAGCAAATTTTCATTTCAATTCTTTGCCCTCCCCTATCATGTAAATTCTGCTATTGTGTTCATCTAATTCATTCATTAATTCTCTTGGCAATTACTTAGCCAGCATCATGCATATATATAAAAGTGAGTAAAAACATGCATGGTTCCTGCCCTCTTAAAGCTTACTATCTGTTAGGGGACAGCAATTAATTTATTATCCAATCTGAAGAAAAAAATCTCAGTTTTATGAAAGCATACATACAACCAAGAAGTCTATTCCCTGCTGACAGGAGCAAGGTTAGGCTAGAGTTTTCACAGAAAATCTGTTTTAGTGAAAAGTTGTTAATAACATATCTTCTGTGCCATGTACATGGTTCAATCCATCTTTTTAACATCCAGAACGCTGATTCACCAGAACAAGAAAATTTGTATTCAATGTATCCTTTGTTCTAATCACCCAAACTAACTCTGCAATATATCAGTTTATATCTTATTTTATTAAGCCCTATATATTATGTCTTCTGAAAAATATATGTTTGCATTCATTAGTCAGTAAAAGCCACCTGTGACTACTGGTACAGGAAAAAAGAAGAGACACACCCATATGGGCTGTTATGTATCCAGAGTGAAATCACTTCCGAGCAGGTTTACTTTGGGGAAGGAGATATATGGCTCCTTACTCAGGACATTCTGCTCCAGCAATGAGTGGAGGATTTTGCATAAGGACAGTTGTCCTGTCATGTCCCTAGAGATTGGGCCATATCTGAAGGGATTCTGTGGGCAGGAAGGGGAAAAGCCACCTAGTGTATCTCAATAGCCCTCTTGGATTCTTTTACAATAGTCGTAACAAATTTCTACTAAAAAATTAGTTTAACAAATAATACCTGATTGCATTCCTCTCATAAAAATGAAAACATTGGAAATAAAATTAAAGTTTCTTTTGACAACTACCCTTGTAGCACTATATCCTGTGTCATCTGTACAGGTGACCACTGTTATAGGTTTTATGTGTTTTTTTCAAGACCATTTTCTCTGAATTTACATATACATATGTGTGGTACTAATTTTATACAAATAATATTACTCTGTAGATATTTTTGAAATCTTTTTTACACTAACAGAGTGTATCTTAAGGTTTTCCATGACAATACAAATAGATCTATCTCATTCATTTTTATCGTTGCAGAGTATATCAAAATAAGGGCATACCAGGGTTTATTTATTCTCTTACTGGTGAATATTAGATTGTTTTCTATTTTTTTCCCAATACAAAAAATGCTGCCATGATATTCTTGTAAATATGCTAGTGAGACTTTTTCTAGGCTATCTATCTATCTGTCTGAAAGTAAGCTTGCAGAAACTTTAGGAGTGTTTATTAGGAGCAACATTAAAAAAATGTCAACAATCAGAATGGCAAGGGCACTGACCAACCGGAAACAAAGCACCAAGGATCCAGGGCAGGTGGCCGCTGGGACCATTCAGTCTGCTGTGTGTACTTCTTCCTTCTGCCCAAATGCCTGCAGTGGCATTTGGCTTTTCAGTGCTGGCGTTCAGGAATCCTTTTTACTCTCTTATAAATATTCTTGTGATCACATTTGACTATTCACACTAGCAGTGGTCCTCATCCGTGGCCCAGAAATACACAAGACAAAGATGTGTGTGTTCACAGGTGCATTGTGGATGATGTAAAAATAAACAGTGATTATTATTTTCAATAAATAATTATAACTCAATTTAATATCTAAATAAAGTAAATGATAAACATTTAATTAAGCACATAATTTTAAAGGAAGATTTTTAGAGAATATGACAAACAAGAATAGGTTGGTATCTTTCTCAGTAAATACAGTCTGTACTACTTTTCATTTTTATTCCATTCCTAATGTCACAGATAGGATTTATTATGATTTTTTAAAAATCATTTGAATTTTTAGTTTAGGTATTTTCTTGAATTTTGTGTGCTCCTGCTGCTTCAGATCAGTTTTCCTCAAAAGCTTCTCTAACTTTTAAAATTGTAACTATGCATTCTTAAGGACTAATCCCATTATTACTCAGCTTTCATACTTACTAAAAAAACTCAAAAGTTTCAGTAGTTGTCTACTTAAGGGTGTTTCTTTCATCCTTTCTGTGACATAGGATCAGAAAGAGAAGGAAAAGAAAAATAAGGGTCATTCCCTTTGCTGTGGTCTCGAAAACTCCTTGTGATTACTTCAAAAGATTCTGAAAGAAATATTTTTCTGTTTAATTATTAAACAAGAATGAAGCATTTCTTCTCCATAGTTTTTCTTCTAGAAAAATAGGAAAGAGAAATAGCATGGCAAGTTGTAGTCTGTAAAGTATAATACATTCCCATCCACCAAATGGAAGCTCCTAGCAAGTTAAAACAATATATCACAGAATGCTATTTCCTTTAGCAATACACTAGCAATGATTCTTACACTTCTGCACGGATGATCTCTTGCCCAAAACTTTCATGCTATTAGAAAAATGTAAAATAAATTAAATGAGAATTTTCAAAGCAAATTAAAACTGGTTATCTGATGGCAACCAAGAGAGGGGAATAGGGGTCAATCCTATTATCCATGTCCCTACCCCCAATCACTCATAAATACAGTTGTTTTGTACCTTCTTGTTTCAAAACAAATCCAAGGCGTCTTTCATTCAAAGTACTCATGACAGAGGGATCTTGGGAAGCAATTTCCAATCCTATGATTTTAGAATTTATTAAACCTCTTGTTCTTATAATTATCTTCACATTTTCTCCATTACTTTACATAGATAGCAGAATAAAGAAGCTGCAATTTTGATTACAGGATTGTTTTAATCTCATTATTTCCTTATATCCACTTTTTCTCTTTAATTTCTAATTTGAAACATATTAAAATAATAAAAAAATATTTCAATGAATCTAACACTAATTATTTGACAGGTCTAAGATCCTAATCTCTCAAACATCTTACTTATTTCAATGAAGCACATATAATTTTAAGCATTAAGAAAAAAATTAATTTTAATTTATTCTGTAAATGAAAAACATTATATTTAATTTGATAACACACTAGTCTATTCAAACTAAATTTGAAGGGGAGAAATAATATACTGTTGCAACCCCAAATCAGTTTCTTACTCTTTGCTATACAGATGAGCCTAACAGCTTTCCTTTAAAAACACATTCGTTGTTCAAACTACAAGACTGATGTGTTCATTGGTCATACCTAACTCAGATCCAGGCACTGTATCAGGCCCTTGGACACAAAAATGAAGAAAACTCTGACTTCAAGGACCTCTCAATATTAATAAAATACATTATGGCTAGCTCTGCAAGGTATAGGGATGACATGCTGATGGAACATTGTAGGCACCAACGATTCCTTCCCACCGAGAGAACCGTCAAGAGGGTGTCACAGGGTGGTAGGTTTTTTTTTTAGAATGGTTTTTCAAATGAGCAGATATTGAGATATATTTTAATGAATTCAGTGTACAGCTATTAAAAGCCACTTTGAAGATTGTTTAATCCCATGTAGGTATAGGGACAATTCATTCCGGCTTTAGCGATTTGCAAAGCATACTTACCGAAGGCAGACACAAGGGGCAACATGCATGCCAAACAAGGTTGTTTTCCTTCTCTGCCTTCCCTTCAACCCCTGCCTCCAATTCAGCAAGAAAAGCTCTGCTTTGACTTATTATATATACATGTGATTGTGCTGCAAAAAAGAAATTACTGTATTTATTTGTTTTGTAAATTCAAACTGTTGTGTGTGTATATGTCAGTGAATGTATGTATATATACATATATGTATATATATACATATAATTTTAATTAAGCCATTCTAGTAACAGACATACAGATAGACCTACATACAAACAAATAGAAGTTCAGGCCTTGAAAATAAGAATGAAAGAATCTCCAACAAATACTTTTCTATTATCAAACCACCTTCAATCAGAGAATTTGTGTATAATTAAAACAAAGAGGTCAAGTATAAGTAGAGTACATACTCCCCTCCACACTTACTAAGACCGCAGCATTTCACATTGAACTTATTCTGTAAAATTACAGACTTGGATTTAGCTACTCCTTTTGTTTTCATGAATTCTTCAGCATAGCACATTATTTTTAAAGCAAATTCAGTAAAGAATGCTTTACTTTTTTAAACTTTGGAAACTACCCCTGCTCAATCATCTTAATTTGCCATGAAAATCCTATTATTTTTGAGGAAGAAGAGTAAAACAGTTCCTTGAGAGTCATTAAATATAAATTCTCTTTGGAAGAGTGGAGAAAGAAGAGGAAAAGAAGGGCAGTTTCCTTTATTCATTGCCAGCAAGATCTTCACATCAAGATGCATAGGTGATCAGTGGGTTAAGTACCATAACAATTTAAAAAGTTGTTTGTTCAGATTAATAAAACAGTTTCCCCCCATTTATGTTAGACTGAAAATTGAGTTTCATTTTCACTATACACACAGAAACACACACACATGCACACACACACACACACACATGCACACACACACACACACACACACACACACACACACACCCCTGTACCTTCCTACTGTCAGATTTGTCTTGAGATTTGAGAGATGAAACTTAGACATAGTGACAAACAAGGAACTTTCTGCACTGAGGAGAAAAGTGATAAGTTTAAGAGCTGATTATAGAAACTTTAAGGGAAGAAAACTGTCTTTGTTTGGTAAAACACTCTTATTTGTCTTTTAGCCTTTGATAGTTCTTAGACAATGTTCTTTTTAGATTGGGAGTAAAGAAAAAAGAAAGGTAAACCACTCTGACTATGAAATGAAAGGACTCGTGGAGGGAGAGACTGGCTAGCCTAGGGGAAGAATTTGAAACTAGAAAGGAAGAGTATCTTCCACATCCTGAGGGGATGAACCTGGATTGAGTAAACAAATGAAAATTTTCTAGAGTTGGTAATGACTGAGGCTTTTAAGAAGAAAGTCATTTAATTTTCTTTTATAAATTAATTGTGGCACACTGTGATCTATCCACCTTTCAACCATCCCACGATCCTACCTCTCATCCACTGACTCCAAACCCTCAGTGAAATCTATGACATAATCTCCAGTAAGTGATATTTGGGGAGATTACATCGGTATCCAGCAGTATCATATAGCATGAAAACTGGTGTGTACAGGTGATTACATGCAGAGCACACTGATTGAGAATTTCCCAGAAGCAGCAATGTCTAGGGGAAAGATGAACCCCTGATCCCAAGGTTCTTCAGGAGTGTGGGGAGAGGGAGAGAATGAGCTTCTCATCACCAGTGGGACAAGGACAGAGTGACTCTAGCAAACTTGGGACTTGGAAACATCTACAATTTGACCCATGCATTACATTTTGCATTCAACCAATAATGGCTCACTAAAGCCTACATTTAGAATGCAATAGAAAAAGAAAAAGGAGAAAGAGGAGACATGCAGAGGTAAAAGAAAAGAAAAAGAAAAAGAAGGTAGAGGAGATGTGTTCTAATCACTAGCATTGATTTAGTCTCTGATATTTTGGTAATTTCTCTCAAATCAAAGCCTGGATACATCATCCAACATTATATTCAAGATCCATCCTCATCTGGCTCCAAAATGTCTTTTGAACCATAATTTCTACTAAGTCTATGTCTTATAACTCAGGCCATTGGCCAGCAATCCTTGGGAGTAGCAGAGATTGGGACCGATTTGAAGCAGGCAGCCCTCACTCCCTACGAAGGGGTAAGGCATGGGAAGAGCTTTGGCAAAGCACCTTTAGCTCCAAGACGGCAGTTGGTCAGGTCAGGCACCCATCTTCCCTCCCTGGATTTGGTGTGGGTTGGCATGGGGGCAAGAAGAATGCAGACATCTTCTATCTACCCAACTAGGAGGATCTTACATTCATCTTAGAGGAGGAAATCCAAGAATGTGCTTTATTATATATCATTTCAGTTATTGTCTGCCTTTCACTAAATTGAAAAGCCAACAATGTGACTTCTTTTTCTCTTGAGTTTTCTCTTTATTAGTACCTTGGAGACTCATATCTATTGACCCGAATAGGAGAGGATTACAGGTTTAAAGGGGAATGTATGTAGAGGAGAGATACATTGGTCACCACTTAACAATCTCATCTTGCTCATATGCAACTGAGAATTGTGACGATGGGATGAAATTTTCACTGGATGAAATTTTTCTTTTATTAACTACTAAGAATTTGATAAGCAAAGGGAAGATAGCAGCATAATGTGGCCCCTGACCAGGTGTTGCCCTTTTCTTCTACCACCCTTTTATTCACGAAGCTAGAGCTGCTTGGGCTTTCGGGACATCAAGCTGGTTCCCGCCTCAGGGCTCTCCTGCCTTGCTAACCATGCTCATGCTCGCCTCTTCACAGAGCTGGCTCTCCCTCAGTATTCTGGCCTCTGCTCTGTCACCTTCCCTAAAGGCCTTTCAGGACCCCTCTCTAAAAATGACATCCAACACATCTCTAAACCCACGCACAGTCACGTTCTTTCTGTTTTCTGCCTAGCACTTGTCATTATGTGAAACCCATTCATCCCGTCTGCCTGTCGTCCGCGTATCTCTCTATCATCTGTCTATTATCTATCTTTTATCTTTAGCTGTGTTCTATCCATCTACCACCTATCTATCATCTAACAGTCATTTTTCTGTCTTTATAAAGTATCCCCACTACAATCTAAATTCCACAAAAGCAAGGACCTTTGCTGCCAGTTCTCGCCTTTATCCCGAGCATGTGGAACAGTACATTCAACACACAGTAGGTGAACGTGGACCAATAATAGTATTTAAAGAGATTTTAGAAGGAGTGTTCATCTACTGTTCTTTGTTTTCAATATATGTATTACTAACAAATGATTCTTGTCTATTCCTTAAAATTGGGCCAGTAAAATCTCTAGCTAAGATATTTTTTGTTCACTGTCTAATAAAATTCTGTCTAGAATATAGTAAGTTTATATATAATTTTTAACCTTTGCAACCATTTAGGCATTTTCATTAAATTAGGTTAACCCTTCCCCAAATCAATAGGAGCTATTAAGTTTTTTTGTAATGTAATAATATATGATTCACCAAATATCTCAAAATCCCTTTTCCTTTGTTAAATAAAATTCAAAGGAAATGACTAATTAGTCAGTTTGAATGATTTCCAAATAACAACACCAGCCTGTGTTTGTCTATACTACCAAGGTGAATTATTCATTAGCATTTATGAGAAGTGCCTGAAGAACACTAGCAGTGGGAGTAAAACAACCTGGAATGGTTTTTAAATGACCTTCCGAGCAACTTGGATTAACACTGGCATTATTCTCCCTGTACAAATTGAGTTAAAATTTTCCATGTGTCAGGTCTCAAAAGAAGGCAGTGAAGGAGCACCGCTTCACAGAGGAATGACCTTCCGCATCTCTCAGCAATTAGATTCTGCCTCTTTCCCTGTGTGATACGTGTGTGTCTGTGTCTGTGTGGGTGGGGGTGTGTTTGAGAGAGAGGCAGAGACACAAAGAGGCAAAGCAGCAGAGAAAGAAGCAGAGAGAGAAGGAGGAGAGAGGAGAGTCAGAAAAAGAAAGAGGTAAGGAGTAAAAAACATATAAACAGGGAAAGGAGAGAAAGAAATAGGAAGAAATGAAAGGAGAGATGTGGGGCATGAAGGGAAGAAGAGAAAAAGAAGGAAGAAGCATAGGAAATAAAAGCTAGGAAGAAAATGAAGAAACAGAGGAAGGCAGGGCGAGAGGGAGGGAGAAACGAGAGAAACGGCAGATTCAGACTCGGGCTTTTCCCTGCTTTGGCACACCAGGTTGCCAGAGTCTCAGGAGTTCTCCCAGGTGTGCGGGGTCACCTGACTAAATACTGATTAAAAGTGTAAATTGCAACACAAAAAGGAAAAGAAGTAATTGTCATGTTGTTTCTCTCCAGCGAGGTCACACTCCCTGGTTGTAGCTGAGCCTGCTGCTGGGCACACCCTCTTGTTTAATAAAATTGTATTAACTTTATCCCTGCCCTTGATTTGTGGCTTTCTCACGTTGTGAGGAATAAATAATAAATGATTGTAAAGTACTTGTACATATGAAATGCCACATAAATGCTTAATAATAATCAGCTTAGGCCAGGAAGTCGGGGGGTTGAATAGAAATCATTGCACAAGGCCATTCTTGTTTATGTGGCTAAAATCATCCTGTATGCTGTCTCCACTTCAAATCATCCAGCAGATTTAATTTTCACCCATTCAAGAATCCACTTCTCTGCAAACTAAACAACCTTTGTTCCTCCATCCCCACAGTAATGTCATTTATAATGGTGGGATATAACTGCAACAATCCATCTTTGCCTTTTCGTTTCAGCTCTGTTTTTGCAGCACGCCTTTCCTCCTTGTCAGCCCTTCCAAATCCCCACACGCACGACTTTGACTCATCATTCCTTACCCCATCCAGGATGCCTGCTCTACCCTGATTACCTTTGGAAAAATATCCCTCTCCTGGTCTTGGATTTCATTATGTTTGTTTTTTGAGAAACCAAGAGAGCTAAGTTGGTCCTTCCTTATGCCTTCATTTGATTGTTTATTCATTCAGTATTTATTGATGGAGCGTTGATAAGAATTAGGAACACAGTAGAAACCAAGACAGAAAGGGTTTACATTCTGTGAGGAAGACAAACTAATTTTAGCACAGTTTGAAAAATGCAGGTCAGTATATTAGAGGCACGAGGTAGGAAATTCTGCTAGGGTCTAGGCTGATTTTTTCTTTTATTTTAAAATGTCTTTAAAAGCCTTTCTATGTACTTATCTAACCTGGCTGAAACTCACCTGGTTTGACTTGTGGTTGTGGACAAAAGGGAATGGTTCAGACCTAGGGAAAGAGCCCAGAACTGTCCTCTCTTTATCATCTGGAGGGAGGAAGGGATGCTCTCCACCTCCTCTGTCCATTCCAGTTCCTGGTGGGTAGAACCCAAACTTTGTGGGTTGGCAAGGGCTGGCCTTTTGCCTATACAACTGTCCACTTTAGATCTGGACTCTGTAACTTCAAAAGAAGATATCGTCTAAATTTTATTAGTACATTTAATGACAAGAGTAGTACATGCTTATTGTAGAAAATTTGAAAAGATGAGCAAAACTAAATTAACTGCAATTGCACTACCCATTAGAGATCATTTTTATCATTTAATGTATGTTCTATCAGGTTTTTTCTATGCTTATATCATATATAAATGTGCCTTGAGGCACACATCCCTCAATCTCATAGTATTACATTTCTAATCAATGTGGGATTATACTGTACTCTGTGTACATACATAATGGTTTATTACCTTTTTTAAGACAAAATGTATAAAAAAAAGTTTCATGTCAAAATGCTTTTGTCAGAATTCTAATGACTGCTTCATGTTCTATTTCACATATAAATTATTTCAAATTTTTAAATATATATGCATTGCTGAAATAAGCCTCCTAAAATTGGAATTACTGGGTAGAGGTATGCCTGCACTAGAGTTTTTGTAACACTGCCAAATTGCACTCCAGAGAAGTTGGACTGGCTTCCACTCTGATCTGCAGTAAATCAGACCCCTGCCCATACCCCTCATTCTCCTCCTTAGTTCTTCATAACACCCCTTTGCCAAATGGGGTGCTCTCAAGAAAGATATGTTTGAAGCTTAACAATTTTAATTTTTCTTCTACATTTTCATTTGTTCTCTCGTGGCATGAGAATTAGTGGGCCTTGGGTTTTCAAACAGGTGGAGAAGGCTGTAGGGTGTATAATTACTTTTGGTGAAACCAATGTCCACATTTAGTTCTTCCTGCTCCACTTCCTCCAATTCAATTAGGCCGTTCTTACCAGGGGGAGAGTTTTCAAAGCATCAGATGAAGTGTTACCTCATGATTAATAATTCATGACAAGAAATGAAGATTGGGAAAGGTAATAATGCCCTCCAAGCTGTTTTTCTCCACCACTCCCTTATTCTCATTTGCATAAAATGTTGTGTCTCTTATCGTTAAAGCAAACATGCAAAGTTTCACTGCCCCATAAACCAAAGATCCAAAGTAGGAATTCATAAGCTTTTTGAAGTCCTAAGATCCTTTGAGAATCTTGTAAAAACTATAGATTCTCTCGTGGGAGAAAAAAAAAATGACCTTTGCAGCATGCACAGATATTACCCTTCTAGTTCCCTCAGGTCAGACACCCCTGGAAGATCATCCAAGGACTCCCTAGGTATTAATAAATATCTCTGGTCAAGCAAAAACAAACCAGACGAAAAACAGGACAAGCCCAACAGGAGTCAAAAGCAGGATGGTCAAGAAGTTTAATGTGCCCTGCCTCTACTTTCTGTGCTCAAATTTGCAATAAAACAGAGAAATTTCTTCAAGCGTGATTTATTTAGTTATTTAGGTATTTTGCAAGGGAACCAGTGAGGTGGTAGGTGAGCATTAGAAGAGTGGATTTTGGAAAATGCATATATTATAGGGCAAATCAAAGAGCTGTGTGTGGGGACATGGTTCATGCTGAAATCTATTTGCAAGGCTACTATCGAGGCTGCATTTTTTTCTTGCCAAGTGCTGTCAGCCATAAAACGTCCAAGGCACTGGGCCACACCCACTGTTTCATGCTCTGCTACTTGGCATTCCTCTAAGTTCTTCCTCAATTGTCATATCTCCACAGGCCATAACAAGGGACAACAGTCAGCAGCAATTCAATTTCGACCTCCATCTGCTGGCAATAAGAACATAAGGGGGAAATTAATGTACACTCACACATTTGTCATTGTAATAGCCCAAATTTGCTTTTATAGTATGACTGTCTTCCAAGAAAATTTAAAAAAACAGTTTACATTCAAATTTCCAAACTGCATCTCACCTGATAGACAGCTAAAATAATCATCTCTATTTTTTGAAGGCACACAGATACTAAAATTTGTCCAGGGCCACGTAGTACTTCCATGGCAAAGTATGGATACCAGAAAAGCTCTCTGAAAACCATTTTGACATTTCTTAAAAGTCTGACATCTAATATCCAAGCTAAAAAGCAGGTTATATTAACAGTTAATCAGATTATATAAATATACAGCAAAATATTTGGTTCTACTAGTTAACATAGTATTTCCTCACTCATTTTTCTTCTTTTAATTTATTTGTCTATCCAAAACTCAAGACCTGTAATTTTCTACTTACTAGCTCCGTGATCTTGGGCAAGTTACTTAATCTCCCCGTGCCTCCCTGTCTTCCTTTGTGAAATAGGAACAATAATAGAAGCTAACTCAGATTTGTTATGAGGATTAAATGAAAAATTCTTAGAAGATTCCCCAATATGCACACAGTGCCCATGAAATCTGGATACCATCACTTTATATTGTTTACAGATCGATGAAAGATGAAGGCATTGAGTTGACACTGACAAGTGAATGAAAGAGCTGATCATAACAATGATAGCAGAGCCCCGCACTGAAGGCCGCCTTGCACGAGCTGCCATTCCCATAGCACAGTTAGAAGGTCAGTTCGAAAATTCAAGAATATAGTCAGTATATTGGACAAACTCTTTTGTGAACATGTGTCTATTTCCAATAAGACGAAGGCGACAGTCATAGCCAAGGTCATCCCCAGCCAAAGAGATCAACTTGCCAAACCACCAACGAACTGGAAGTGTATTACAGACTTCTCCAAGAGATTCCCAAAGAACATACCTTTCAACCATGCAAGAGGCAAGTTCTAGAAAGCTTATCTGAGGATGATCCTAACCAGCATGATGAGGATCGAGGCACTGAATGTGTCAGGTAAGGGTATCAAACAGATCATGTATAGTCATGTAATACCAATAACCATTTATTATGCATATTTGCCTATGTTTCCAGGCTTTTGGCCACCTAGAGTAAATACTTACTATTAATAAATATTTATTGTTATTATCAGCACTATTATTATTTAAGAAAAATAAAAGAAAAAAAGAAGATGTTCCATAGTCCACTATGTTTTCATTTTTTAAGCAATCACATTGTGGCACCAGCAAGTAAAGGTAAAGGAATCACTAGTTAGTACCAAAGATTCAGTCCTATTCACTGTGGGCCCCTACTGACCTCTTTCTTCATTAGATTATTAATATTCTCCCAATCCTTGAAGGAAACACAAACAGTGAAATCAGTCTGCACATGTTTCCTGGTCCTTCTCCATAGAATCAAAGAGCTTAAGATTCAAAATTATAGTTTGAAATCTCTCTACATATTTTTTTCTCTCTTTCCTACTGTCAATGTTCTTCTCATAAAGAGATATTAGAATTAAAGTTGGCTTTGATTCATTAAAATATTATACTCAGGAGCTTAAAATAATTATTCAAATAAGAACAGTACCCTCATACACATGCAATAATAACAGCAATTTATTTTTGGTCATTTGCATTTTGTTCTCTGGAGAAGATTTAATGACAGATATCTGATGAGCAATTCCATAAAAGCAATTATGAGCAAATTATATATGGAGAAATTTTGAAAAACCTGTCTTTGCTTATAGTCATCCCTAATCAAGATACAGAAAACTTTCCAAATAAAAGATACTATGTAGTTTAAATAACATATAGCATGTTAATCATGTCAAATAGATTTGCTTCACCAGACACCTCGAATCTTAATTCTCCAGTTCTGGGTGCTCAGTGTGATGCTGTCTGGCTGACAGGGGGAAATTCAAGTAAGGTCTGTTATTCGTATGCTGATGCACCTTAACGTCAACAGGTGTGATCAAGTGTAAAAAGGCAAGTGTTATTTATAAGAGCATTGACATAGAGCCCTCCTACAAGATGCTTGAAAGGGAAGCCAAGACTGGAAACCCTGAAATCCTCCATCAGACTACTTTTGGCAAGTATATCTGAATTTTTGTCTGCTACCTGCCAGAAGCTGAAGATCAGGGGATAGAGAGAGGATACATAGGTGTAACCACTGAAATCTTATACTTCCTATGAATATGGAAATTCAGAGGAATCAGAGGGTGTATAAATGACAGAATGGCCAAAATGCAGGCATGAAAACCGAAAACTTTCTCAGTAGATTAATAACTGGTTAAATAACACTAAAGTATGTTATAAATGGATCAAATCAACCAGGAGAGAGTGTTCTAATAATTGTCGGCAAGCATTATTTTTAACCCTGAACTGTTTATAATTTTAGTAATGACTTGGGTAAAAAAAATAGAATATAGTATTACTGAATTTCAAGGTAGCATAAAACAGAGAGAGAAAGATAATATTTTTGAAGGTAAGGAGTTTTAATACGGAGAAAGGATTTCCAGCTGAAAGGGAAGGCATGTGAAAATGAACATAATTTAGGAGCATTGAATAAAGAAATTATTTACAAAGGTGTGGGTAGGGTTTAAGAAAACCACAAAGGATTGTTAAATACTCCAAGGAATAGTAAGTGCTCACCTATTCCCTCTACACCAGAAAGTGTGAGGGGAGGGACTGATTATGAGACCATGAATACACAGAAGGGAGTATAGAAAGCCACTGAACTGAGAGAATGATTGCAGGGAAGAAGTGAGGGGGATAAACACTCTGACCCCACTTTTATACCCACCTTGAGTCTCCTATAAGTGCTCTCCACTACCAAATTCAATTGAAAATCAGAGAGTAAGTAACTCATTGACGTTATGATTTCTGGAGTAGGACCTAGGAATCTGTACATGTTTACACATAAGGTTAATGATTTGGATGCATCCCAAAGTTTGAGAACCACTAAAGTGCAGTGCAAACTGTGAATCTCTCTATACTATGAGTGAGACAACATTTTCTATGAATGGCCAGATGGTAAACGTTTTGGGCTTGTTGGGTCATACAGTCTCTGTTGTGACTACTCAACTCTGTCTTTGAGTAGCCACTTAAAAAAATGAGCTCGGCCAGTTTTGGCCCCCAGGTGGCTGGATTTAGCCCATGTATTGTAGAATGCCAATTTGTATTTTACTCCGTGAGGGCCGAAACATCCATGGAGTATTGTGCTCATTATTACTTTTCTGTGAAAAATATAGAATTCCTGAATTCCCATCTGATGTTTGAAGTTTTAAACATATTTCTTATAAAACTTAAATTAAAAGCTTTTAAAACAGACTGATAATTACACTTATTATCATAATTTATGGTCAATAAAACTTAAAAACCCTAGTAAACCATTTTGGAATCTCAGTTATACCAGAAGTGAAATTTGATGAAAGTCTTCAAAGTGGGAAGCTCATATCCCAGGAAGATGATCTGTTGAAGTATAATAAGGGCTATTAGAACTTTTATTTACATTTACTTTTCACATATGTTTTAAATTCCTATTTACAAATACTTTATTATATACTTAAAGTACCAGTACTATAGTAAAGCAAATATTTATAAATTAAGTAAATTATTTAATTTATTGGAATGCAGGGTTGGCTTAGTAAGAACTTCCAAAAATCTCTCCCTCCATTAAATCAATGAGAACACTTGTAAACAATTGTCAAAATCATCTTCTTAAGTGCTCTGGAGATTATTCAAAGGCTTGCAATCCAAGGAGAGTTTATTCAAGAAAAATGGTTGAAAGTCAGTAAGAACATTCAGTTTTGTGGCAATTTAACTTGCCCTATTCTCTTTTCCTTCCTGCCAGCTCTACAATAGTCTTGAAAGTCAACAGAGTTGGAACTATAGTAGCTATGAAAGAGAGTAGCTTAGCAGCCACTGGAGGGAGCATAGCGAGTTTGGAGCACTTCTAAAAGCTTCATCCCCAGATAATTCTCATTACATAACTGGTCTTGGAGCTACCTGAAAAAAATCCCGTAATCAGGGGCTTTTCTTTATTTGAGCTGACTTGAAGCTTACTGGGTGAGGAAGGTTGTATGCACAGGGCATTTGACTGAAAAAAAAAAATTAGAGGCAATTGCTAAATATCATAGCTGCCTAGGGTGGCAATGCCAGTTGGGATAATCAACAGATCAAAAAAATTAAAAGGAAAATAAGGACAATGAGACCTCTACAGGGAGCTTTGAACAGCTCTAACATGTTTGTAGGAATCTAAGAGGCCTGTGCACATGTGAAGAAAAGACTTGAGAAGGCTACGGTATCTTATCCATGTCCAACTTGAGGCTTTGTGCAAGCAAGAAATGAGGGCTAAGGCATAGATGCAAACTACAAGAGCATTGAAAGTATACTGCAATTCACATACTGGGCCGGTCAGCAAAGGGGGAGAGACTTATTGGCTCAAGGCATTTAAGAAAATCTCTGTCTAATCATTAGCTAACTCCTAAAATAACTGAATGGTGATAAGACTTCCACAGCTGCACACGACAAAGAATACAAACATCACAGAATTCACTCAGGAAAGTCACTAAACAAATAAACAAACAAACAGCAAAAGCAACAACAACAATGAACCCTGGGAAGGAGGACAGAGATCTAATTCCCAGAGTTGCCACTTCATATTTTTTTAAATGTCCAGGTTTCAACAAAAATCGCAAGACACGTGAAGAAATAGGAAAGTGCGTTTAATACACAGGAAATAAAGCAGCCAATAAAAACTGTTCCTTAAAAAACATAGATATTGAACTTACAAGACAAAAACTTTAAGCCAAATGTCATTTAAAGGACAAAATAAAATTAAACTAAAAAGTAGTATGGCACTTCATTACTCCTAAGTAACCAATAGATAAAAGACAAAAACACAAAGGAAAGTAGAAAATATTTTTTGGATGAATGAAAAAAAAAAAAAAGAAAAAACACATCTGCCAAAACTGATAGGATGTAGGAAAAACGATGCTCATAGGGAATCTTACAACTATAATAACTGTCTATGTTAAAAAAGAAGAATGATCTCAAGTCAATAATCTAAACTTCCACCTCATAAAAAACCAGAAAGAGAAGTGAAAACAAAACCCAAAACAAGCAGAGAAAGAAAATAATAAAGACTGGAGCTAAAATAAACGAAATAAAGAATAGAAAAACAATACAGAAAATCAAAGAAACTGAAAGTTGGTCCTTGAAAAGATCAAAAATATTGACAAACCCATAGTTAGGCTGACCAGGAAAAAAAGAGAAACGACTAAAATTAGTAATATCAGTTACAAAAGAAGAAATATAACTAACAACCATACAGAAACAAAGAGTATTTTAGGGTAATATTATGAACAACTATACGCCAATGAATTAGGTACTGTAGATGAGATGGAAAAATTTCTAAAAAGACATAGTTTACTAAATCTAACTCAAAAAGAAGTAAAAAAACTTAACCAGACCTATAATAAGAAAAAAGATCAAATTAGAAATTTTTAAACTTCTCACAACAAAAAGCAAAGGCCTAGATGGCTTCACTGATAAATCTTATTAAACTTTTAAAGAAGAATTTATAGCAATTTCCTATGAACACTTCCAAAAAATAGAAGCATATTTTCAGCTTAGTTTATGAAGTTGATATTAAATTGATCCTCAAACTACATAAAGACATTATAAGAAAACTGAAGTATACAGATGCAAAAAATCCTCAACAAGGCAGGGCGCCGTGGCTCACGTCTGTAATCCTAGCACTCTGGGATGCCGAGGCAGGTGGATTGCTCAAGGTCAGGAGTTCGAGACCAGCCTGAGCAAGAGCGAGACCCCATCTCTACTAAAAATAGGAAGAAATTAGCTGGACAACTAAAAATATATATATAGAAAAAATTAGCTGGGCATGGTGGCACATGCCTATAGTCCCAGCTACTTGGGAGGCTGAGGCAGGAGGATTGCTTGAGCCCCAGAGTTTGAGGTTTCTGTGAGCTAAGCTGATGCCACGGCACTACCTCTAGCCCAGGCAACAGAGTGAGACTCTGTCTCAAAAAAAAGAAAAAAAAGATCCTCAGCAAAATGGTAGCAACATATAAATACTAGGAATATATAGTCCCATATAAAAAGGATTAATTGCTATGATCAATTTGAATTATTATAGAAATGAAAGGTTGATTTAACATCCCAATGTCAATTAGTATAATATATACTACTGTAACAATATGGCATAAATCACATGATCATCTAAATAGCCATTAACGATCATCTAGACATGAAAAAATTTTGACAAAATCCATAAATTTTCGTGACACAAATATTAAACAAACTAAAAATAGAAGAAAGTTTCCTCAACCTGGTAAAGAACATCTATGAAAAAGTCACAGCTAACAACTAAAAATAGAAGAAAGTTTCCTCAACCTGGTAAAGAACATCTATGAAAAACTCACAGCTGACATCATACTTCATGGTGAAAAACTGAAAGCTTTTCCTCCTGAGATCAGAAATAAGACAAGGATGTCTCCTTTGATCTCTTTTGCCTAAGATTACATTGGAGGTACTAGCCAGGAACATTCGCAAGAAAAAGAAATAAAAGTTATCCACATTAGAAAAAATTTAAATAACTACTTCAACATTATCTTATATATAAGAAATCCTGAAGAATTCACAATCTATCAGAATTAACAAATGAGTTCAGCACAGTTTGAGGATTAAAAACCAATCTAAAAAAATCAATTATGTTTCCACACGCTAGCAATGAATAATCTGAAAATAAAATTAAGAAGCTAATTCCATTTATAATATTACAAAGAATAAAAGACACAGGAATAAATTTAACAAAAGAAATGCAAGACTTGCAGGCAAAAACTACAAAACATTGGTTAAAGAAATTAAAGAAGACCAGAATAAATGGAAAGCCATCCCATGATGATGAGTTTGAAGACAATATTATTACTATGGCAATATTCTCTAAATTAATCTATAAATTCAATACAACTATTATCAAAATCCCCACTGATTTTTTTGCAGCAATTAAGAAGCTTATCCTGAAATTTATATGGAAATGCAAGGGACCCCAAATAACCAAAATAATCTTGAAATAAAGAAAAAAGTTGGAGGACTTAAACTTCTCAATTTTAAAACTTACTACAAATCTACAGTAATCAAGACAGTGTGGTACTGTCATAAGAATAGACAGATATATCAATGAAATAGAACTGAAAGTCCAGAAGTAAATCTCTACATTTACGGTAAGTTGCTTTTTCACGGGGGTTCCAAGACAATTCAATGGGGAAAAGAAGTCTTTTCAATAAATGGCATTGGGCCTATTGGATAATCTAATGCAAAAAAAAAAATGGAATTGAACCCCTACTTCACACTCTATGCAGAAATTAATTCAAAATGGCTCATACTCTAAAATATAAGAACTACAACTATAAAACTCTTAGAAGAAAGTATGGAGATAATTTTTCATTGACATTGAATTAGGTAATGGTTTCTTAAATATGACACAAAAAACACGAATATCAAAAGAAAAAAATAGATAAATTTAACTTCATTGAAATTTAAAATCTTTTATTCTTTAAAAGACACCACTAATAAATGAAAAGACAGCCCACAGAAAGAGAGAAAATATTTTCAAATCATATATCTGATAAGAACTTGTGCTCAGGATATATAAAGAACTCTTATAACTCAACAATAAAAATAAAAAATACTCCAATTTTAAAATGGATGAATGATTTGAATATGCATTTCTCAAAAGATATATTAATGGCTAATATGCACAAAAAAATATCCTCAACATTTCTAGTCAGCAGAGAAATACAAATCAAAACCACAGTGTGATATTATTTCACACCCACTAGGATGGCGATAATCAAAAAGACAGATAATAACAAGTACGTGTGAAGAAACTGAAGCCCTAATACATTGCTGATGAGAATGTAAAATGGTGAATCCCTACGAAAAGTCTGACAGCTCTTCAAAAAGTTAAACATAGAGTTAACATATGATCCAGCCATCTCACACCTAGGTATATACCAAGAGAAATGAAAACAAATGTCCGCATAAAACTTTGTATAGAGATATTCATAGAAGCATTACTCATAACAGCAAAACACTAGAAAAAAACCAAATATCCATCAACTTATGAATAGACAAAATGTGGTATATCTATGCAATGGAATACTATTTGGCAACGAATAAGGGATGCAGTACTGATACATGACAACATAGATGAACTTTGAAAACTTTATGATAAGTGGAAGAAGCCCATCACAAAAGACTACATATTCTATTATTACATTATCATATTATATAAAATATTCCATATAGGTAAATCCGTACAGTCAGAAAGTAGTTTAGTGATTTCTAGGGGCTCAACGGAGGGTAAATGGGGAATGACTGCTAAGGGCACAAAGTTTCTTTTTAGGGTGATGAAAATGTACTAAAATTAGATAGCAGTGATGTATAACTGTGAGTATAGTAATATTGAATTGTATACTTTAAAGAGTGAATTTTATAGTATGTAAATTTTATCTTAATAAAGTTGTTATAAAGTTATTTGAGTACTTGTCTTCTTCTATTTTTTTTTTAAGAGATGAGGTTCTCACTATGGTGCCCAGGGTGGAGAGCACTGACTATTCGCAGGTGTGATCATAGTGTACTCCAGCCTCGAATTCCTGGGCTCAAACAATCCTCCACCTCAGCCTACCAAGCAGTTGGGACTACAGCCAGGCACCACTGTGCCCAGCCATCTCATCATTTTTTAAAATTGATGGCATGTAAGCTCAAAATAGCTTAAAATAAGTTCTGGTTCCTAAAAGGCTAATCAAGCTACTATTAAACTGACATCTCTAAATTTATCAACAACTCTAGACAAATAGAAAAACCAACGACTTCAAAAAATGTGAACAAAAGTGAATAGATGGTAGAGTGGACTATAAAATTAGAAAATGTGACTTGCATGCATTGAATTTTCTGTTTTATGGATTATAGCTTGAGAATAAACTGAAGTTGAATAAAATACTCACACTTTCTCTGTCCTGAAGATCCGAGGGATAAAGTTCAGGGAAACCATAGCTGCTGAAGAATGGGGGGAAATATTAGAAAGGAGAGAGAGTCAACATGCTAGAGAGGCACCAAGTTCTGTGTTAAATACAGCTCAAATTTCCAGCTAACTCCTGAACTATGCATGCATGAGACAAACTCAAAGCAACACATATAAAGATTAAAACAAATAAATAAACACATAAAATCAAAAACAAAAACTCCTTAACTGATATTTTAGCTGCTTCCCAAGAAAGAGCATCTGTAGTTTTAATACAACCCATTTAATTGTCTGCTAAAATGAAAATATCAGCACTCTCAAAGGAGTGAAAAAGAGTCCAGGGTCTCCACAATATAGCAACAAAATGTCTAGAATATAGTCCAAATTTACACAACATAAAAATAAAAGTGAATATATGATCAATTCTCTAGACAAAAGACAACCAACATTGACCAAACTTGAAATGACATAGGTACGGGATTAACAGATAATGATTTTAAAGCAGTTAATATGCCTCTGCTCACTTTTAAAGCAGTAAATATAAATATAGTTGCAATGAATGAAAAGATAGGAAATCTCAGCAGAGGAATATAAACAATGCAAGAAAACACAAAGTTCAAGAACTGAAAATATCTGACTTGTATGTTTAATATGTAAAATGCACTATATGTATTTAACAGAAAAACGGAGAAGATGGAAAAATATCCAGTCAACTTAAAGACAGATCAAGGTGAACTATCCAATCTGAAGAATAGAAAAAATAAAGATTGGAAAAAAAAAAACAGTTTCTGTCCTTAAAAGAAGACAGACTAATGGCCAAAAAACATATGAAAAATTGCTCAACATCTCTAATTGTCAGGGAAATGCAAATAAAAACCACAATGAGATATCACTTAACTCTAGTGAGAATGGCTTTTATCAAAAAGTCCCAAAACAACAAGTATTGATGTGGATCTGGAGGGATAGGAACATTCATACACCACCAGTGGGACTGCAAATTAGTACAACCTCTGTGGAAAGTAATATGCAGATACCTCAAAGAACTAAAAATAGAACTGTCATTTGATCCAGCAATTCCATTACTGGGTATTTACCCAAAGGAAAAAAAGACATTCTATAATAAAGACATCTACACTCAAGTGTTTATAGTAGCACAATTCACAATTGCAAAGATGTGGAAACAACCCAAGTGCCCATCAATATGTGAGTGGATTAATTAAATATAGTATATGTATGGAGTACTACTCAGCAATAAAAAATGGTGAACTACCTTTTGTATTATCCTGGATGGAGCTTGAGCCCATTCTTCTAAGTGAAGTATCACAAGAATGAAAAAACAAGCACCACATGTACTCACCATTAAATTAATACTAATTGATCAACACTTATGTGCACATATGGAAGTAACATTCATTGGGTGTCAGGCAGGTGGGGGTGAGGGGATGTGTAAATTCACATCTAACAGGTGTGGTGCAGCGCGTGCTTTCTGGGGGATGGGCATACTTGTAGCTCTGACTCAGGTGGTGCAAAGGCATTATATGTAACCAAAGTATTTGTACCCTTGCAATATTTTGAAATTTAAAGAGAGAGAGAGAGAAAAAGAAATAAACAGAGGTTTATTAGCCTATGGAATAATATTAAAAGATCTATTTGTACATGTAATTAGAGTCTCAGAAGAAAAGGGAGCGAATGTAACAGAATGCAATTAGAAGAAACAATGGCTAAAATTTTTCAAAACTTAGTAAAAATAACCATAAATTTAAAGATTTGAAAACCTCAGCAATTCCCAAACAGGATAAATACAAAGAGAGTTGTAACTGGGTATAGTAGATATAACTACAAAAAAAAAAAAATGAAGAAAAATGGAAAAATTTTGAATGCAACCAAAGAGAAATGAAACATTATATATACACATGGGAAAATAAATTATTGTACTGTTGCTTGTCAGAAACCTTGGAGCACAGAAGACAGTGGAGAAAGTATCATTAAGGTGCTAAAAGCAAAAGGTCAAAGAAAAAATTTCAACCAAGAATTCTATATCCAGCAAAAATATTTTCCAGAATGTAGGAAAAACACACTTTCAGATGAAAAGAATGTAAGAGAATCTGCTGCTAACAGACATAAATTTAAAGAATTGCCCAAGGGAGTTCTGAGGCTGAAGAGAAATAATACTATTCTTTCTCAATTCCTCAGAAAAACATGAAGAGCATTAAAAACAAAAAAACATGTTAAATGACTTTTTCCCTTAATTTCTTTAAAGCTCATATGAATATTTAAAGCAAAAATTATAACATTGTCTCATGGCATTTATAATGTATATAAAAGCAAAATGTATGTCCACAATAGGACAAAGGTGGGAGCGGAGAACAGCATATGGACTTATATATATTCCAGTATATGGTCCAGTATATGGACCTGACAAGTGCAAATATTCTGAATTTTATGTGAAATGGCACAATATTAATTCTAAGTTCGTTGTGAAAAATTAAAAATATAAATTTTAACCTATCCAAAAACTATTAAAAAAATGCAAAGAGGTATACCAAAAAGCCAATAGATAAAATAGAATTCTAAAAATATCATAAAATTCAAAAGAGGACAAAAAAAAAATAGGGCCAGAAAAACTAAACACAGAGGGGTCAGGCAAAAAACATATTATAAAATAGGGGAACTAAATCTAACCCTATCAATAATAATATTAGTCATTAAACTTTCCTATTAAAAATAAGAGGTTATCAAAATATATTCATTTGCTATCTTCAAGAAATTCACTTTTAACGTAAAGATACAGATAGGTTGAAAGTAAATGATGAAAAAGACATATCAAATGAACAGCAAGAATAACAAGGCAGAGTTGTTACAGTAACATAAGATAAAATAACTTCAAGACAAAACATACTACAGTAAATAAAGAGAGAAATATAATAATTAAAGGATCAAATCATCTGAGGAACTAATCATACCAATCATTAATGTGTGTAATCCTAATAACAGGACTATAAAATACAGGAAGCAGAAATAAACATATTTAAAGGGAGAAATAGAAAATTCCAAAATGATGCTAGAGATTTTAACACCCCTCTCTTAGTAACTGATACAATAATTAGTCAAAAATTCAATAAAAATAAAGATGATCTGAACAATACTTTCAACATCTTGGTCTAATTGATATTTATAAACATTATACCCAACAATCATATAATCAATGATTTAAGTGCAAATTAAATGTTTGAGATGGTAGATCATATATTGAGCCGTGAATCAAGCCACAAAATATATTCAAGAGACTTGAAATTATGCAAAGGATATTCTCTGATCACAATGGAATTAAATTAGAAAGCCATAAAAATAATATATCTAGGGAGAAACTCCAAATATTTGAAATTTAGAAAACAGCCTTAACTAATCCATGCATCAAAGAAAAAATTATAGGGGAAATTAGGGAACAAATCAATAATAAAAATTCATAACATCAAAATGTGTGCAATGCAGCTAAAACAACACTTAAAGGAAAATATATAGGTTAAAATGCTTATATTAGAAAAGAAGAAAATTTAAAACCAACAACCTCGAGTCCACCTTAAGAAACTAGTAAGAGAAGAGGAAATTAAATGTAAAGTAAACAAAAGGAAGGACATAATCAAGATAACAGCAGAAATTAATGAAATAGAAAACAGATAAGCAATAGAAAAATTAATAAAGCTAAAAGTTGGATCTTTGAAAAGATTAACAAAATAAGCATATAGCTAGCCTGAATAAGAAAAAGATAAACAACACAAATTACCAATAAGAAGAATGAAAGTATTATCATCACTATAGATCCTAGAGACATTAAAAAGACAATGAAACAATTTTATCATGGAATTTACCCAACAAATTTGATAACTTAGATAAAATAGAAAAATCCTGGAGAGGTGGTGGGGAGATAGCTTACCAAACTGACATAAAAAGATATTGAAAATCTGAATAACCCTATGTCTAATAAATAAACAAATTAATTATCAAAGCCTTGCCAGGAAGAAAACTCCAGGTCTTGATGGTTTCATTTGTGAATTCTATCAAATATGTCAGGAGAAATAGTACAAAATTTATACAAAGGTTTGTAGAAATTAGAGAAAGAAGGAACACTTACTAACTCATTTTACAAAGCCAGTATAATTCTAATATTTATATCTGACAAAGATATTACAAAAAAGGAAATTTATAGATCAATATACCTCATGGGCATATATATAAAAATACTTAATAAAATATTATTCAATCAAATTTTAGATTTATTAAAAATAGTCAAAAATTAAAAACAATCAGATGTCCATACACAGAATAAATCAACTGTTGTATATTTATACATTATATTATTCAGCAATAAAAGGAACAAACTATTAAAACATAACATGGATGAATATCAAAAACATTATGCTGAGTAAGATGTCTTACACAAAAGAGTACATACTGTCTGGATTCACTAATACAGAGTTCTAAAACAAACAAAACTAACTTGTGATGGAAAAACATAGGAACAATTTTTGAAGTTGGACACAATGGCTCACACCTGTAATCCCAGCACTTTGGGAGGCCGATGCAGGAGGATGGCTTGAGGCCAGAAGTTTCAGACCAGCCTGGGCAACATAGGGAGACCCTGTCTCTACCAAAAAAATAGAAAAATGATAAATTAGTCAGTCATGGTGGCACATGCCTATGGTCCCAGCTACTCAGGAGGCTAAGGGAGAAAGACCTCTTGAGCTCAGGAGTTCAAGGCTGCACCACCACACTACAGCCTGGGCAACAGAGCAAAACTCTGGCTCTAAAAAAAAAAAAAAGAACAATCTTTGCCTCTGAGGGCATTAGGGGAAAAATTCACGGAAAAGTCCATGAAAGAACTTTGTGATGATAATGTTCTATATCTTGATAGGGACTTGAGTTACACAGAATTAATCAAAATCCACCAAATGTACACTTAATATTTGTGCATATTTTATATAAATTTTACATTAAAAAGTGCAAAAATATTGAACACTAATTAATGTAATGGATGCTGAAGTAATTAGGGAGAAATGTACTGGTATCTGCAATTTTTTAAAAAGTAAGATGAATTGATGAATACATGGGTGGATAAATATCTATGTATGTAATAAATACAAGTCTAGTAAAATGTTAATCTCAAACATACAACAAAGTTTATTGTGTTTACTACAAAAGTCTTTCAATTTTACTTCATATTTGACATTTTGCATGATAAAATTATGGAAAAATAATTTGGAGGCCCATGCTTTACACTATGGGAAATTTCTCCTTTAGGGATTTGAAGGACCAACAATCTATAGAATCTTAACATAATTATGAAACCATCTGAAAAAAGCCATATTCAGTGCAATCCCACTATGAAATGAGAAACCAGTATTCCAGTTTTGGAAGGAATTTTTCCAATCATTTTTTTAATGGGTCAGAACTCAGAACCTTAGTTTGGAGGAGCCTTTATTTTTCTCACTTAACTTTTTCATCAAGTAGACCATTTGAGGAGAGCAGATTCAACTCATACCTATTTCTATGCCAGGCACCACACATTTCCTCTCAGCAAATGTCCATTTTTAAAGGTAAACATGCAAGCACAATGCTCTGTCCAAAGTTTCCACTAGTTCCCATGTTCCATGTACTTCAAAGTCCCCCAATAAACTTGATAAGCTGTTAGCAGCTCTTCTTGTTCTTCAAATTGGACTCCATTACAAAAATTGGTTGGATGAACAAATAAACCAACAGATAAAGGAAATGAACAAAGGAGTGAATAAATATAACTGAGCCAAGGCCAATAACTTGAAGCTCTAAGCTGCGCTAGTTTCAATGAGCATTTGAGTAGGCTGCCAGTATCTGGCTTATTGTGCAGAACTGAGTTTAATCCTTACATCCTGATTGTCCTCAAACACATGGACTAAACAGAATTTTTTTTGTTCAAAGATAATTAAACATAAAATGTCAACGTATAACTTATAAAAAAGAAATCTGCAGTACAAAAGTCTAAATTCTTCCCATGATTAGATTTAGACCATCACAGAAAAGGAAAACTGCTTTAAAAAATGTTTATTTTGTATTTTCAATATAAGCAGATATTACAGTATTTTCATCTTTTATTCTCTGTCACCTGGCACACAATAAATTTAAATATTTTTTGAGTAGATAAATGAGTTTCTCTTATTAAAAATGAAAACTTTAAGATCATATGAGAACGAATACAAACAAATCACTGGTGGAATCTGGAAGTCAATAATTGATAATGAAGAAAATAAAACAAGTAATTCAAAGGATATTCTTGAAAAATATTTGTAAAATTAAGGAAAAGTAAACAGAAATTTGAAGTTAGAGAATAGAAAGAATTAGAGTTTCTAGAGTATAGAAAAGATTTTAGGCTTAAAATGGAAAGAAGTATGAAAGGTGACTTATATTATACTAGGAAATATCTTGGTAAGTTACTTAAATTTAAAAAATGAATCAGTACTACCTATCACTGTCTAAAATATATTTACCTCTCTTATACATTGTCCTCTCTTCTCTGCTAGAATTTAAGCTCCAGGAAAGCTGAAATTTTAGTGTTTTGGTTCACTGCTCTATGCCCACCACCTAAAATACTGTCTGATATATAGTAAATATGCAATAAATGTCTGTTGAATGAATGAACTGGATTTTAATTAATTAAAGAAATAACATCTAAACTAGGATTGAGCAGTGGTGGTATTGGTGTATGCATAGGTATGGAGCCAAGTATATTTTCAACAAAGTAATTAAAACCACGTTGGTCTCAGATTTCTCTTCTGCAACAAATAGCTTAATATAGCTTAAAACTTTTTATGACTTCAAAATTACATTATTAAATAAGCTACTTTTTGTGTACAAAGAAAATAGGAACAAATCTCAAGTTTTTGCAAAGTCTAAGAAATTACTGTTCATAAAAATTGCGTAAAGGAGTGCTTTGGATAACTTAAAAATTTTATCAAGATTAGAGCTCAGGAAAGAAAAAAAAAGCAGTTTAAAAAAAAACTGGTAATTTTAAAAGTCAACCAAAGTCATAGAATTATATGAATAAGAGGATAACCACCGTGGAGAAAAAGAATTGATACTGCTTAGTATAAATGGTGTATTAAAATTTACTAAGTGGAATATTAAATGTAAAAATAACCTAGAATAAAAAATATACATATGTGTAAGTACATACTATATATTATGTATTATATATAATATGTGTTTATAGATATAAATATAGATAAATGATAAACAGTAGCTAGGGGGAGGTAGACAGACGCTAGCTAGATGGTGTGTGTGTGCGCACACATGTGCTGGTGCATGTACATTAGTGTTTTACTTTCAGGATAATCAATCAAGATTTTAGTGGATGGAGGAGGAGCAAGGATGCAGAGCGAAGTGAACAGCAGCATTTTCTAGACACGGTTAGCTGTTCTCTTGCTTCCACTGCGAAAGGTGGCAGGAAACCTGGAAAAGCTCTGCCAGGCTCCAATTCCTCTGCCGTGGTCCAAATCAACTAATGCCTTTGGGTTTCTACTCAGGGTCTCATGAGACATTTTTTCCTTTTGCTCAGATTCCTCAAAATGGGTCCTAGTAGGATCTCTGTTATGAATTTGCCTTGAAATTTAGTTTTAATATACTTGGAAAAGAAAACTTAAAATAAGGACTTGTGTGCAGGTAGTTTATGTAGGAGGAAGTAATTTTAAGCAGTAGGACTGAGGCAAAATAAAGAAGAGAAAAGACAATATATGGGTTTGCTGTTTAGGACCCCAAGGAGAGCAAATGTGGCTCCAGTGCCACCCAGAACTTTCTGAGGAGCATGGAAAACAACTTTCATGATAGAGTTACACAGGGTAAACCAGGAGAATTATTTATATATCAGCTTCTGCCTCATATTGGTTAGGAGATGTTCCGGAAGGCATTAACTTCTTGGCACCTCCCGGTTTAACAGGTTGGTTGCTCCTTCTAGCTTCTGTAACATGAGAGAAGCTTGGCAGAAAGCGAAAGACATACAGAGATCAGGTCACCATCTGAACACGACACTGTCAGCATAAGGCGAGCGGGAGGTTCAAGGAACTGTTGCGACCATGGCTGAAATTTGAGGTGGGGCAAAGAGGATACTCAGGACATCAAGAAAAGGGTGATTGATATTCCTCTGACAGATCTTCTAAGACTATCAGCTTTACAGCCCATGGTTAATGCCTTTCCATTCTTCCTACCTAGCCCAATTGACCAGAATTTCCTTTAAAAATAGTGATTTATGTTTCTGCTTACTTGGAGGGGGAGTTTGGACAAAGAAAAAATAGTTAATAAAGGCAGTAAGGATATAAAGGATAAATAAGTATGTGTGTAGTATTTGCATCTTTTATACTCTAGAGGCACAAGGTACTAGTTCTTTTAAAAATATGTAACGATTCACATGCTAAAGCACAAAAAAAATCTCATTTTCACAATAAGACTGTGGGGAAAAACCTTATCACAATTCAATAAAACTAGAAATTCTATATGTAGTTTAAATTCTCACTTCCATTTTATACTATAACCTCCATATTCTTGAGTTCATTATTGACTGGCATATATACTATGGCAGTCATTTGCCTATTTGTCCTCAGCTCCTATTCCTAGTCTTGTGTGATTTTTTGAGTATCGAAGGCTAGAAGTCTGCAAGCTGTTTCTGGATCTTCTTTGCTAGCTGTCTTCCTCATGAGTTCTACTAATAGGAGATACTAGTGGGAGATAAGAAGACAGCACGAATAGCAAAGTTTCCTCCTTTTGGGTTCAACAGTGTGACACTTACTGGAAATTACTGTCAGTAGCTGTATTAGCAGCAGGGCTGGGTTGATTCCGGACTCCAGTGGAGTGGGCACAGATAGCATCTTTTCCTTGGTTTCACCCTGGTCCAGGCAGCACACTTTTGGCAGATACAGAATCGACGGCAACACCGTCTCCAACAGGCAGCAGAAAAGGCAGTGTCATTGTCTCCAGCCCAAGGGTCTTACCAGCTTCTGATCCCTTCGTGCCACTTCTTTTGTATGTTTATTCCTCCAATTCTCTTTTCTTCTCCTTTTTACTATCTGCTATGGTCTGAATCTTTGTGTCCCCCCAAATCCGTATGTTGAAACCTAATTCCCAATGTGATAGTATTAGCAGGTGGGGCCTTTGGGAAGTGACTAGGTCATGAATGCTCTGCCCTCATGAATGAGATTAGTGCCCTTATGAAAGAGGCCGACAGAGCTGCCTTGCCCCTTCTACCATGTGAAGACACAGCAAGAAGATGCCATCTATAAACCAAAAGAGTGAGCCCTCGTCAGACACTGAAATCACTGGCACATTGATGCTGGACTTCAGCATCTAGAACTATAAGAAATAAATTTCTGTTGTTCATTAGCCACCTGGGCTATGGTGATTTATTATAGCAGTCCAAACAGACTATGATGCTATCACAGCCCTTCCAATACCCAACAACTCCTTATAAAAAAATTCTCTGTTGAAAGGGCCATCATGACTTTTCCTTTTCCCAAAGAGACCTTGACCAATACATATATTTTTTTACTAATTCTCAGTTTAAACAAAGTATTTTTTGCCTCAGAACTCTGTAGATAATACTTCTGAATATTTTACCATTTTGTTTTATGAGAGTAAAACCTGAAACTAACATGACTTTTATTACATTGCATGCATTCTCTTTATTTTGTTTGCTTTTTTACAACGCTGAAGCCTGAGACTTTTCCTACTCAATCCCCTTTCCTTCCTCCTCTCCTCTGACAGAAGTTAGGCCTGCATCTCCGTCTGAAGGCTCACACTGCCTTCTGCAGCTCCTTCTTCAGAGGCATGCCCCTCTATAATGCTTTTCCATATATAATTCTGTTTTGGCATCTGTTTATCCAAAGAACTGAACCAATAGAAGAGAATGCATTTTAGATAGATGACTTCAGTTTCTGTTTGGACACTGAATTTAACAGAAACACATCTGGAAGCAGGGAGATCGGTTATAAGACCCTTCTTAAAAATGTATTTTAAATAACTCTTTATCAAATTTAGAAATCATTAAGAAGGTTCTTATTTTCATAGCTTAACAAGTAAATTTATTTTCAAAAAAGGGGATATGGACAAAGCTAGTATGTGTTCAGAATAAAGCAATTAGGATAATGAAGAGATCAAGGCATATGAAGAACAAATCAAGGGAATGAAGAAGAAAACACTAAGAAGGACCTTATTAATTAAAAGACTAATATACAAAATGGGGACCTGGCTTCATGAGGTAGGACTAGGATTAACAAATATAAACTACAGGGAGACAAATTTCAACTTACTGAAAGGTAATATTAAAATATATTTTAATAATTAAAATATATTAATAATTAAGTAATATATTTTACAATAAATTTGCAAAACAAATAGCTCATTTATGGGGTATTTAAACAAAGACTTGACCACCTGGTAAGTAAGGGTGCAGCAAAAGCACTAAGTGATTGGCTGGAGTCTAATAACACTTTTAAGATTGGTCTAATGCTGAGATAGTTATGCTTATAACAACTTTAGTAAAGCAGAAAAATGCATTTTTTACAATTCTTCACTTTTGTAATTTTCTCTTTCTTAAAATCATTCTTACATGCATGGTGATGTCAACAGGACATGCCTGCAAGAAAGCACGCTCTATGAATATGTCTGTTTACTGTGTCTCAGTGAGGGCATAAATTCATATCTCAGTGGAGAAGAACATATGGAGCCCAAAGAAAGGAAGAAAATATATTGGTTTAAAAACAACTAATTAAAGCTGGTGACTGGACCAGAAATATCTTTCACCTTTACATTAAAACATTTCAAATTAGTTTCTAATTGGTATAAAGTAGAAAACTTAAAAATAGTCCTATTTCTCTAGAAATTGCTTTTCGTGCTGTGGATATGAAAATGGTGGCCTAGACCCAGATGGCGCAGAACATACTGTCATATCCTAGCTGAAATTTATTAACGCATCTTTAAAATCCAATGCACATATCCTATGTCTTCTTGTAAATTTCTCAACTCTACGTGAAGCTAAAAGTAAACGCCCGTGTATCTAAACTTGGGGTCCTCAAAAGAAGACAGAAAAGTAGTCTAATTAGTCAATGAATGGATATTTATTAAAAGCCCACAATCTGGTGAGACTGTGACAAATGTTTGATAGCTTATCGCAAGCACTGACATCGTCTTCTGCAGTTACCTAGCCTAGAAAACTTGGTTATGTTTAACTCCTTTTCATCTTTTCACCATAGTTAATCTGATGCTACTACATCAATTCTGCTTCCTAAATACTTTCCAAAGCCTCATCTGCTCTCCAGCCTCACGTTCTGATTCAGGGCTTTATTACTTCCTCCCCGGGTTATGAAAATAGCCTTCTATCTGAATGTCCTGGCCCTCAACTATTACCTTGCCAATCAACCCTCCACATTATTACCAAAGTTATCTAATTATCTCATGTGTGCATTTGAAAGTCTTCAATAGCTTCTCATTGCCTCCCAATTAAAGTAAATTTTCTCAAAGCCTACCTGTAAAATAAGGATTTGAACCATATTATTCCTCAATCCCTCGCACTTCTGACATGTTATGGATTTATGCCTCTCAGTAAATGTTGACTAAATGATGGGCAATTGCTAGACAACTTGGTAGTTAAATAATCATATGACTATGGCCATGTAGTAATTTTCCTGTTATCGAACTTATGGTATCTGTGCTTGCTACCTATTTTTATACATACTGAACATACACAGAAAAACTATTGGGTGAATTTGAAAGAATGTCCAACATCACAGAAAATATATTGGAAATAAATTGCTGTTAATGGTTGCTTCATTGCTTCATATAAAATCTTCATATTTCACTTTAGAAATTTTGAAAAACATCAGAACAATAATGATCATAAAAACTTACCAATAATCCCATCAGACAGAGATGATTGATGCTGATAATTTCAGGTTCTTTCTTATCAGTCCTTTTTAAAAAATAAAATGCCAGAAGAATTATTTTAAAATCAAAATTCCATGGCATATAATGTTTTGTCACTTCTTTAGCATTGATATTATCCCACATCATTTAATTTTTTAATGTGCTTTTAGTAGATATACAATTGTCTTATTCTTGTCCAATTTAGTAGATATACCATTATCTTATTGTTGTCTATTTTAATCCATTAATCAATCCTTAACTATATCTCTAATTATTTCCTTAGTATATATTCCTAGAAATGAGACTCCTGGGTTAGAAGAAAAAAAAAGGATAGTTTTAATGTTCTTTGTATGCAATGATCAAGTTTTCAAGGAAGTGTACCAGCCGCATGAGAAAATGTTCACCTCCCCAACATCCTGCCACCATGGTGTATTTTCTTTTCAAAAGGTCATTTTGCCATTTTAAAACTGTATTTAATTTTGTAAGTAAGGTAATTGAACACTTTTCTTATGGATATTGGCCCTTTGTTTGTTTCTGCTATAAATTGTCTATTCATGTACTTGGCCCACTTTTCCATAGGAATATGAAATAACACATTTTGCCAGCAGGTTTCAACACACGTGGGAAAAAGATATATTCATGGAATGTGCCTTTGAACCTGCATTCAAAAGAACACAGACAGAGGTTAGTGGTGAATAAAGCAATTGCTTTTGCTTAATGACACAGGTGGGGAAAGAATTTGTAGAAAATGTTTTCTAGAAAATAAAATAGCTGTGGCTCTCAATGTAGGTATATGTACAAATCAGCTTCAAAAGTGCTTTCATAGAAGGAGCTGCTGGAAATGTAGTATAAATATCTGCCCTTTGTATCACAACATTTCTTTACAAGGGCCTATCTGACAGTTCTTTCAGGCCTAAATTTAGGAATTGATGATAAGTAAAATAGCAGAGAAGTTAGAAACTTCAGAGTCCTCCTGACATGTCCCCTATCCAATCGTTAACCAATTTCTGTTCATTTTTCTTGGGTGTCAATTCAATAGATACTTTTGGATCCATCCCCTTTGCCACTGCTTTAACTTGAGCCTTGCAACACCAAAATCTTTGCAGTAGGTTCCCAGTGTCTAAAACTGCTCCCAATTAGTATCCGGTCTTTGAGTTCTATCAGAGTTATATCTATAAAGTATCATTTTTTTCTCTCAAAAAAGAGCTAAAAACTCATCAGAGAAAATGCAGATGATAGAAAACACAAAAAGGAAATAATATTATCCACAGTCTCTCGCTTAGACATAAAAACTGAAATTCCTGCATATGTTCTCTCAGTCTTTCTACTTTAAAAGTGGAATCATTCTGGACATGTGTATAATTTCTTTTGTTCACAGAACAATATATTTATTGCAAACACCTTCTTGTGTTTTTATACATTTTTCTTCAATAGAATTTTTTGCATGGCTGCATCATGTGCCATTGTATAGACATCTAGGGCACTTCCAATATTTTGCTATTACAGGGAATGCCATACTAAATATCTTTGTAATTAAATCTTTTCTTTTGATACTTTAAAATATTGCTTTATTCTTTTCTTACATCCAATGTTGCTGTGGAGAAATCCCATACCAATCTCATTCTTCTTTCTGTGTAGGTGAAGTGCTCTCCCTTTCTGGAAGGTAGTGGAATTTACTTTTTGACTGTGTTATTCCCTGTGTGAGGTTTTCCTTATCTTTCTTCTTTGGCATTCTGTAGGTCCTCATTCTAAGGTCTTTCACTTTTCAAAACTCCTGGGATACTTTTCTCCATTATTTCTTTAAATATGTCATGCTATTTTTCTTTTTTTTCTGAGATTTCTTGTATCCAGATAATGGCACTTCTACCCTCCTCTGTAACTCTCACCTTTTCTGTGTTCTACCTCTTCATTCCTTCCTGACTTCTCAATATGATCTTTTTTCTCACTAATTTTTTCCTCAGCTGTGTTCATCTAACTCTTTAACTCGTTATTATTCCTGGTCCTGTTTCTTAACTACATGTTTTTATCATACTTACTTTAGATTATTCATCCATCTATTCTAAAAATTCACTTACAGAGTGAGTATATTGTCCAGTGTGGTGTGTGTGTTCTATTAAGTAATTGAAAGTCACATTAGGTTCGTTATTTTGGCCACGAGCCCATGTTCCTTTCTGAGTGCCAGTTGCTCCGTCTGGTAGACTGTGCAGTGGAAGAGCCGAAGTACCACTGTCCTGGTTTGGTAAGACAGGGCAAGTTTAAGGAGAAAGGAAAGTATGAACCCAGAGCAGAGAGCTGAGCAAACATGTAATCACTGTTGACCGCTCCCTTTTACAGCAACCCCGCCAGGCAGCTCCTCTGGGAAAGGCTTACCCAAGCAGCAGCGGCAGGAGGCTAACTCCCAGCACTGCAGTCCACCAGCTGTGGGGTTCAGAGGGGAGGGGTGGATGAGTGAGTGACTGAGGAAAGCTTGGTGGATCAGGACTCAGTCGCTCCGATTTTTTCATCCCTTCAGGGATTCTTGCTATGCTACCTTGATTCTACCCCCTAGATCCAGACAACCCACAGTCTGGACCCCTCAGCAAAATGACAGGCATTAATGCTCCCCAGACAATGTGAGGAAAGGTGAGAACAAAAATTAGACCTTTCATTTCTAGTTCATGTGTTCAGAGCCATATCCGGTAGCTTGCACTTCCAATTATAGTCACTCACCCTTTATTGCATCTAGACACGGCCACACACCCAAAAGTCAAAAGTCCTTTGTGTTCTCCCATTGGTTCCCCACAGTTTTACGGTGCTGTTTGTTCCTAGAATCTGTTTCCCATTTTTTCTTAATATCTCCAGGATTGATTTGGATCAGATGTATTCAATAGCCCATCTTGGTAGGAACCAGAAGTTCATAATGAAATCTTTATTCATATCCATGCCAGTTCTTTTGGGATAAATCCCTAGATATAGGAATGCTGTGACATAACATATCTAAAAATTTAAGGCTTTGATATGTTCACCAAACTGATTAGAATTATAAATGGGAAAAAATACACCATTTGGTAATTTACATCCAGTCTTGCCATCTGATGTTTTCACAACCAGGCTGTGGTGAACCTCTGCACGCCATATCCAACCACACAGGTTAGCTTGTCACAGGATGAACCCGTCTCTTTCCTACCTCTGTCCTTGTTTCTTCGAATAGTGTTGCTTTTATTCTTTCCTGGGCTTCAACTCAATATAACATACTGTGTGGATCCCTCCCCAAATTCCCCAGAGTTAGATCTTTACTTTTTAAAATTATTACTATTATTGTTATTTTTATGGCAGTTTGTTCATACATCTATTATAGTACAGTGTATTTTAATTATTTACTTTCGTGCTTACATGAGTCCCTAAGCTGTGAAGTTTTTTTGGATAGAGACTTTATCTTAATCATCTTTTTATTGCCAGAGACTTGTGACTGGCACCATGTTAGGTGATCAATCAATGCTGGCAGAACCAATGAATGAATTTTGAAATAACCAAAAGAAGCTGAACTAAGTGTGCAGAACACTTTTTAAGCACTTTCATTCAATCTTCAAAACCACTTGTGTTATTTTCTCCACTCTGCAGATGAGAAAAGTGAAGCTTTAGAGAGGTCAAGTAGCTTACCCAAGGTAGAGATGAGATTTAAATTCCCATCTAATTCCAGAGTTGAGATTTAACCACTATGATCTTATGGTTCCTGCTGGTTCTGTGTTTTGATGAATCTGAGTAGAGAAAATCAGGAAAATTGTTCAATAGAGAAGCTTGTTATTTTTCTTTGTGAAGTTGCTGTTTCTAACCTAATATAATCCAATATTTGAGAGGCATCACCTTCACTATCTAGTTATTTCAAAATAAACCTGAAACTAGGAGGATTAAATTATATCGGCTGTGAGAAATGACCTAAATAATTTCCTTTTATAATAACCTTGCTGAGACACCATTAAAAGGACAGACCTAAAAACATTCATCTGTCTGTAACGTGACACGATCCGTATCTTTGTTTAACAGTTTTATCTCAAAGTACTCCTGAGCTTGTGTAGTCTTTATTACTATTTCCTGGTAAAGGGATGAGACAGGGAAGGGATGTATGGGTGATGTTGAAAGGGAGAAGGAAAACCCCAACAAACATTACTGGAGGTAGCAAACTAAGCAAGGGATATTTGCTATGTAATTTTTGGTATTACCTTAAGAAATTTCAAGCATGTAATTAATAACAAATATGATGAACTAGCTTACCAATTTCACTATGAAAAACTCTATAGGTGCGGCCTGAGAATGCATGTTGAATTACATAATTCTGATGCCTCTAATAGATACATATGGTTGAAGGATGACTATATGATACCAAATAGCCCTGCAAGGTCAAGTTTTCAACTGTCTTCATCATTTACTGCCTGGCAGTCAAGCAGGCTGAGGAGGTGGAATGGATGACCCATGCCACCTGATCCGCTCCGCCATGCTCTCATTATTTCAGCTGTGGAGACACAGTCCAAGGTAAATGTCACTGATATGTATTCCTCTAAAACTGAATAAAAACAAAGGCAGAGCTTATTGATTTTTAAAAATTAATTTCTTTCTGCCAGACTTCATTTAGGCCCATTGCCTACTTTCTTTGAGAACACCTGGACAAGCAGAAATTTCCATAGCTGATTTAGAGCATGGGAAAACTACAAACAGCCAGATTTTTCTTGTCATTTAATATAAGGAAAAATAGATCTTCGTGAGGGGTACATTGTTAGCTCAAATTGCTAAGAGGAGCCACATATCCAGGAAAATACCCTAGAGATAACAAGGGCCACGACTGCAATCTGATGTTACCCCGTCTGAAGTTGGAGGTTCTTGTTGTTGGAAGATTCTTTTTTTTCGTTAGCAAATTTCCATGTTCACTTGTGCACTCTAATTGACCATTTTATTAAATACATTTTTCAGGGCACTTTGGCAAAGTAAATGCCAGGATTCCTAAATATGAGAGGTGAGAATTCCAATATCTTGAAGTTCCTTGTCAAAAAGAGGTTATAATTTAAGATTAAATTCTGAAGAAATGTGCTCCAACATGCTCTCTTACAATTGAAAGACTTATGTAAGAATAAAATACTTAAGATTTTACAAAAACATTTAGTCAGGAGTATTTTGACTTAGGAAAAAAAAGTGTTTTGCAGATCCTGAATGTTCCAGATACCAAGTGCGTCTCAACATGAAAGGCAAGTGTGAAGGGCCACTTCAGAAAGAAAATAGTTGCAGTAGAGGAGTTACTACCATGTTTTCCTTCTTCAATAAACATTGTAAAATTAACCTTGTGAGCCCTTCCCTCTTGCTGATGCTGAAAGAAGCATCTCTTTAGCAGAAGCAATGACAATGAAATGTATCAGGTACAGATCATGTCATTTTTGGAAATGGGAAGATGTAATTTAGGTCTGCTCATGAACAAATGACCTTGCAGATACTACAATTATTCTAACTCCTGGGTCATGACCCTGAGAGTGGAAATAAAGCAAATCATATGCAACTTGATAGATAGAGCCTGAGGACTTGTGCTACGCATATTATAAGATTGAGTATTTTTCTTTATTCAAATTAGGGCATTTTATTTTACTGAAGAGCTGGCTCTCTCTCTCTCTTTGCCTCTCTGTCTCTCTCTTTCTCTCTCTCTCTCTCACACACACACACACAAACATATATACATCCTATTTTCAATAACTGAGATACTAAATACAAAATTCAAGCTCATCGCACAATACTCTAAAGATGATCCAGGTCTTGTTGCTATGCAGACATCCCTATTGCTATACGAACGTGTGGTAGACCACAATTGTTTTGTGCTGGAGAACAGATAAATGACATGGATTGAAATTATGGTAAATTTAAATTGATGGCCTAATTAGTATTATCTCTTTTTGTATTCATTGTAAGAAAAATTATCCAGGAGGAACTCATTTTGCATTAATGTTGATATAAAGTGTAATTCTGCAGGATTTTCATTGTAATTTGGCATTAATTAATGCATCATTATTTTAAACTGTTAATTAAATTGTTACAGAAAGGGACATCTGCAATGGCTTAGAAAGGAAATCACATGAACAATTAGTTTTGTGTAGGTCTGCGGTGCAGTCTCTGGGATCACACGCATGGCAGCGGCATGAAGGCCAAGGTCGACTGCAGACAGGAAGGACTGCTCTGTCCTGGGCAGCGTACTGTTGACAGTGTGACCACTTTTCTTTCCTTTTTCATTGTGTTCATGTGAAGAATAGGTAGTCTCTAGAGTGCTGGATTTTTGTTCTGTGGTTAGGACAGGATGAACATCAGAAAAGCTATGGTGCTTTACTTGATTTTTCTGGGAGCCTGGCAGATGCCACTGACTATTTCCATGTCAGTAAAAAGAATAACTGATTCCTTTGTTGTAATATTATCTAAAGATCTCATAAGTAGGCAGCTGGACAAGGCTAGGTTAATATTTCTGCTGGTAATAAACTCCGTACAAAACTGTGACAAATCAAAGGGAAGATAATCTGTGGTAATTCCTTACGCAGTGGACCATCATTGTCAAGGCATCTGGAAGTCATTGAATGCTATCATTGCTTAAGATATATAATTCCAAGGAAATTCCATCATGATTTCATATATCAAGAAATTGTGGCAATCAGATAGCAATGTGGGTTGGCAATTCAATGGAACTTGGAATCTGGAAGGAATATATCAAGTAGGCCACAGACACTCTGTCATCCATGGTTCTATAGGACACAAAAACTTGGGGAATCTTATTCTGTCCGCAACATTATTCTATATTTGGCCCCGCGGAGCTCTAATGAATGATCATTCTTTGTCAAGAGTTGTAAACCAAGATCCCCATGGGAAGAGTATAAAAGGACACTATCGCATCATATCACACAAACTATGAAGCCCTTAAATTGGTTATATTATTGTTTTCTGGATACCAACTTAATATTACGGTTGCAACTTTTCCTTTAGTAGCCACAATGAGAGCCTCTAATTTTTCAGTTTCTGTAAAATTTTCCTTATAGATAACATCGTTTTATGTGCTTATAAGGCAAAAGCTCAAAGTCCTATAATCAAGGTGAAGCCAAATCTTTCCTCTTTGCATCAAGTGATAAATTGAGCACGTAAGATCAGAATCTGTTTTTGATGGTTGACACTTCTCCTTAGACAAACATAATTCACTTTCTTCATTCATGAAGTTGTAAACTCCCAACAGAGTCTTTCTTGGGTTTCTTGTCCTCTCTGTAGCCACGTTCCAGGCTCACTCAATAAATAGTTAATTAATTGATTGATTCAGGTAGCTCATAGTAGTTGCTTTCCTAAGAAGAGCTGGCCAAAAAACTTCTATAGGATCAAAAGGTTTTATCTGAAAATGATTGGTTTCACAAAAAGCAAGTATTCCCAAACATTTCCATTGCCTGTACTACTAATCACTAGAAAAGGCTATCTAACAAGGCAGCCTGAAAACCAAATCCAATGGCACCTAACAAGGAATATTTAGTTTATTGGGAAAAAAATCTCTCTTAGAAGAAAAATAAATGTTTTGAAGAAAAAACAACAACAACAACAAAAAAAAAATAGGAAAAAAAAAAAAAAAAAGAATAGAACCAGACTGTCATTAAAGTACGTATTCATCCCCTGGGGAAATGGTGTGTGATCTTAGGTGCACAAGGTACATTCTGTGCCCAGAGATTTAAATTATTTTCAGGTGAACCCTCATCTCTCAGTCAAGATTTCTCCCTGTCTCCCTAGAGATTCTTGGTATCCCAGTGCATGTAGGTAAAACACTTCTACTTACCTCTGCATTCCTGATTTGACCAAAGTATTTCAGTTTATTGATTATCATCATGTGATTTTCTGAAATCACTTAATTCAGTTAGGACTCCCCACTTCCAAGCGTTGATGTGGGAATAAGAAGCTTATATTACAAGACAGCAGAACATTTTAAACTGAATGTTCCACACGCCTGTGTTTAAGGTCATGCTTCAGGCTACTCACCAAGCATTCCTCTGCAGTCACCTTCTCCTCCTCCCTGTTCACTCCCCTTTCTCTTCCTAGATTCCAAACTCTCTCCTTCTCTTTTCTGCAGTGAACATCAGCCCCAAAGTACGGTAACTTCCTTTGTAGAACAGTTTGGCTACTTCTTTGTTTTACTTCTACTTTCATACCGTGCCCTGAGGCTTGACTCTGTGAACCAAAGTGGGTCTGTCAGGTAAATTTTGCCAAACAATAGGCTATTTAGTCTTTCTTAGCAAACAAAAGAAGTTGCATTCAATTGTGGTTTTAAGTAACTTCTTTTCCTTCAGTTGAGTTTGTCATTTTATAGTTTCAAAACGGTTACCTTGGGCTCTGTAGAAAACTCTGATTTCTTTGTTAACAATGCTTCAGCCACTCACATCAGATGCCAATTCCTTGCGGGCAAATAACATGTGTCTCCTTTCCTTTGTAGGTGTTTATAAATGCCAAGTAGACTCTTCTGCCCACTTTGGGCACTAGATAAATGCGGCTGAGGATTGAGAGCCAATAGAAATTCAAATTGATGACAAGAAAAGCATTTCCAGGCCCAAGGTTTGGATGTGGGAAAGGGAATGCGCAGAAGAGCTTACTACCTTCCCAGCAATGTAGGAATTCCAGAAAGGACACAAAACTAGCTTTAATATTTAAGCATAAGATGCTCTACATTTCTCGCTCTAAATTTAGTGCTGTGGCATTCAGTTTAAACTACCTTGTGTCCAATAATATACTTCCTGGTCTGCCCTGAGGTCTTCAGGAAGCATTTTATCTTTGATATAATTGCCAGGGTGAATCCCTAGTTATAACATACTCTACAGCATATAAAATAATTGTTGCAACTGAACCCATCACATAAATATTAGTGATTGAAGAGATTGGTTGGAATAAATCAATGTGGGTGACATATTTAATAAACTTTGTATAAACATTGTTTGCAACAGCTATAAATAAAATTGTCTTTAGGAATTTTACATATTGCACATCCCTCTATTCATAGAGAGGCACAGGCATGATTTCTGGCCTCACTAAATGACAAGCAATGCCTTTTAAAACCTGCCCAGATCAGATCAGGCAAGCAGAGTCAGGAAGCGTGCCCGCGGCAGGTCAGGCGGGGGCTGAAGCTTGCTGCCTGGTCTGAGCTCTCCTCACTCACTTGCCATTGGGAACCAGGCTCAGTCTGGAGAGAGCTTTGAGACAACATGCTTCTTTTTTCTTTCTTTATTTTTTTAAAAGGAAAAGCCACACCATAAATAAAGCATGATTGAGATGGCATTTTACATTCACACAGATTTTGGCATAAATAAATAAAAGGGATTTTGTTCAAATTCTGTCATCCTTACATGCCATTTTAAAATTATCTTTCTCTACCAGTTCACTGTATTCTGCTACACTGAAAGTCATATTGGCTCCCTCCAGTGGCAGACTGAGTTCTGATGAAACCACGGGGTATTTCTCAGGCCATACAGCCTAGTGGTTCAACGTGGAATCACTTATTTTCAAGATAAGGAGTTCAAATTCCTTTGGGAAGTCTCACGCTTAACATGTGTTACCATTCTCAGAAAGGTTTGATATAAGTGTTAATTTTAATTTATCTACCTCATACTCTCCCATCCTAGTTGGTATATTTCGCTGTTCCTATTTCATGGAAGAAAAACAGCTAATTGGAAGATAGTGGAATAGCTGGGAATTCTGGAGGTCATGGTGATGCCTCATGTCTGAGCACCAGACCAGATGTTTACATGGGGACTTTCTTTCAGCTTAGAACAGACCCTTTCACATTCTCTGACTTATTTTTGTTAGATTCCAAAAGATGACAAATTGTGGAAATATTTAGGTTCTTTTTTTTGAAGAGGTCAGATAGAATACAGTGTGTCTTCAGCTTTAAGCTTAATGAAATGTCACATACACATTTGGAAATTCAGGTATGAACTATGGGTCTTACATTGTTTGAAATTTACAACTTTCACATTTATTTTTATTAGTAATATTTTAGTCGCTCAATATATTTCTCTGGCATTAATGGAAAAAACATGGTGTCCTCAAGCAGCCAAAATAATCTCTCTAAATTCCCACTGAGTTTAATCAAAGGGCATGCAATTTAATGGCTAAAGTTACTGTCATATATTTCCAGTGTACTGGGTTCAAATCTCATTAAATTAGGCTCTAATTAAAATTCATCTGAACTATTTTTTCATTGCGTAATTTTTTTTAATTCTTAGTGGCTCACATTAACCTTCTTTAACTCAAGGAAAAAAAATGAAGAATTAAAAAAAAAAAGAAAGAAAAGAAAAAAACCAGCCAGGCAAAAGGAACAGTTGAATTAGAGGCTGATATGATGCCTTTTAAAACGCAGCCTGAGAATTGGGTGTGCAACGCAGATGATCAAGAGGAGACTTAATTAGGGCTCAACTGCTCGGTTCACAGTTCTTGAATCTTTATAAAAGCTAAGAGCACAGCTAAATCATGTGTAATTTGCCATTATTTTCCCAGGTAGCTCTTCCTGAAATGTTATTTTTCACTTGCGTTTTTATTTTTTATTTTTCATCTTAAGAGCATGGCATCAGACCTTGTATGTACAGCTTGCCACTTGCTTGCTGTCAGAGACAGAAGTGACAACACTTGTCACTACCAATCTCTCCATGACTGGTCTCATCTGAGCGATATATACAGCCTGATTTCCAGGTGTTTGTTGAAACTCCGAGTTATGTAACATGTCTTTGCTGTGTTCTGAATCAAAAAAGAAGCACTGCAGGGGGAATAAATTCTTAACTGTCTAGAAACTATGTGTGTAATACCGAGTTAGCCCAATTCCAGATTATTGAAGGGACAATTTGCAGACCGGGAGAGGAGGCATTGCAAAGCTAAAGCAGAAACTGATAGATTCAGGGGTAGTCAAGTAGCATTGATGGGAAAGTTTTACAAACTTTGTAAAAGTTTGGTCTGGCTCCATGCAATACAATAAACATAAATTAAAATCTATATTAAGACAATCTCTACCCAAAAAGTGGTTTACAATCTAGAGGCTGGGGGCATAGTAGAAAGGGAAAGTAACTATATTACAATAAGAGAAGTGCTATATTAGTGGTATAGAAAATGAGTTGGAGAACACAAGGAATAATTAATCACACCCAAGGAGCGGGAGGAGTCATTTCAGCTGAGCCTGAAGCAAGAGTAGGACCTGCAAAGCAACGTGAGTACACAGTTTAAGAAGCGAAACACTTCTAAAAGCACTATACGTTGAAAAAATAGTAAAAAAAAAAAAACAACTAGTCCTGTTTGCTCTCCAGCTCACATACTGTCAACCACTTTTCAGTAATTTTCACTGTGTCTACTCCTATGCAAGTATATTGTGATTTATCAATTTTGAACAGTATCTATTGATCTCATATAATGGTAGATTAAGATTTTAGCTCTTTTACACACACACACACACACACACACACACTCACACACACACACACACACACACACAGATGCACACAACCTCTTTCTCCCTTCCCCCAATCCTTGTAATAGAGTTTTATCAATCTGGAATTAATTCACATCTATAATGTTACTGTTGTTACTATACACATACATATATTTCCTTGATGGGCCAAGTAGTCGACACTACTTACATTTATTTTCTTGTACAACGTCTTATTTTCTAAAATTAATAATTGTATCATTTCTTCCTTTGCTTGGCTTTTTTTAATCTCTAATTATTCACTCATGCTCTAAAGTGTGCCTCTTAATACAATTTCCTGCCCAGTTAAATCTAATAAGTAATATGTCTGTTTTCTCATCAAAACTCCTAGAGTTCTATATTTTCTGGTTTCAATCTGCACTGGTAACTTTGAGGCCTGCTACTTAGTCATTGCCTCCTGTATTTGCCTTTGAGTCATCCTGGGAATCACCTTATCTTTTCTCCAGCATTAGATCTCTTTTGTTACAACCATGTTTTGTTGAAACACATTCTGTCATAGCTTCCAGAGAAAAGATGAATTTAGAAATCCTTTTTCCCTTAGAACTTTAAGTCATCGCGTTACTCTTTTCTAGCTTGCAGCATTGCCGTCTAGAAGCTCGAGGCCATGTCTTTACCTCTAGCGTTCTGAAATTCCACCATAATTCACTTTGGTGTGATCACGTGTTCAATTGTTTTTCTAGGCACATGGGAGGCCTTTTTATTTTGAAATTATGTTCTTCAGTTTTAGGATATTTTTGTGTATTCTTTTTAAAATCACTTCTTCTCTATCATTTTCTCTGGTCTTTCTTTCTAGAACACCTATTCATTACATATTAGGGTTCATTTTTGGTTCCTCTAATTTTCTTTTCTTTTTGGTCTTTTTCTATACTTACCTCTTTGTGTTTTTGCTCTTTCTAGGATTATTTTTGACCATATCTCCTAACACTTTTATTAAAATTTTGGCTGCTGTAAATTAATGTTAAGAGCACTTTATTTTTCACAGATTGTTCCATTTTTCATAGCATTCTATTGTTGATTCACTGGTAACTACCTTCTCCATCTCTCCAAATATATTCATTCTTTTCATTGTCCATATTTCTTATCAGTTCTGTTTTTTGGTTACTTGTTTCTCTTTATTATAGCACAAAAGTGTGACCAATTAGGTTTTTCAATGGGACCTTGTGATTATTGTTATCTGTAGGTCTATGGTGATTTAATTTCTCTGGGGAAGAAGGGTCCTTCCGTTTCCCCTCTGCTGCTAGAGTCTGGGCTTGGGCACAGCGGTAAAACTGGTATGGGGGTGAGGGAGGTGGTTTTGTTTTTTTGCTATTAAGAGTTCCCCTTAATCCTAAAATTTGCAGTTCTCAGCCATCCCAGTTTTCTTCTGTGCCTAGTACCCCTGAGTCCTCTCTACAGGTGCTTTATTTGGGTGGTTTGGGTTAAAATAAAAAAAGAGAGAGATTTTTGTGGTAGTCATTGTGGTTTTATATCAGGTATATCCACTTGCAGCAGAACTAGTAAAATTTTTCCAGCCAACTTGAGTGGTCATATGATAGTGAATATAGTGACCTTTTAAACTTTGTTTTTATATCCTGAGGATTAAGGACCAGAGAGACCTGTGCTTGGCCACTGATTCATTACCTGATGTTAGACAACCTTTCCGGATTTCGGTGAACTCATCATTGAAGTAAGCTAACTTCTCTGAGACTTTTCCTTCTCATTTGTAAAAGGGAGATATAATTTATTAGGTATAATAATTAAATAAGTTATTACATATAAGTTGTGTACTACATAAACTGTCCTTATTCCCCCTTTCCCTGGAATCTTAATAAGTCATTATATTAGGTAGGATTAATTTTAGCTGTATATAAAACAAAAAAACAAAACCTAAAACAATTGAGGCTAAAACAAGATCTAGATGGACAGTTCTATTTATGAAGGAACTTAGGTTCTTTCTAGCTTTCTGTTCTAACACTTAAACAATGGAGGTAACAATAACACTGCCATCATTTGGATATTAGAAGGATGAAATGTGTATGAAGGGCTTAGTACAGTGTTTGCACACTAAAAAGCATGATAACTAAAAAAAAAAGATATAAAATTCAAAGTCAGATTAGTCATAAACAATTACTTGGCAAGAAATCTAGAAATATAGGATGTTTTTCAAAAGGCACGAAGAATCCACCCACCAAAAATATGATGGCAAATTCTGATCCACCTACAATTGTTTAGAGTGAAAACAAGCAACTTGGCAATTCAAATTGTACCTCCAGTAACAAATCCCCAGCTATTTTGTTTTAGGGCATGCACCGCCACTCTCTTAAGCTTGTTTCCCCCTTGTGGAACACGGTCTCAATCTATCAGCTGGATGAAGATGGTAAGAAAATAATAGGATTAATAATAACTCTGCATACACTACATGAGGGCATTTGTTCTGAAAACTTTATTCGTCTTGCCTGCATTAATATCAGTTAATATTGGCTTTTGCCTCATTCTTAAAAAACACTTCATTTCTGCCTAAATTGGTAATAACTTCAATAAATTCTAGATCTAACTTTTGTAAGCATGTCATTGTTCTTTCAGTATCTTTCCTCCAGGATCTGGCAGTAACATTAAATTCTTTCTAAAAATTATGATAACTTGAAGAATAAAAATGTTTTATTTTTCCTACTAAGTCTAACAATATTCTGGAATGCTATAATTACATTCTTCTAAATAGTAAGTGAGAGGATTTGTTAAAAATATATTTTTGCATATTATTCTGGAAATTTTTATTTCCCTCAACCTTTACAGAACCTATGGGATCCAAATAATTCATTAATGTGAGCAAATTCTTCATTATACTCCATGTAAATTGTAAAAAACAAGATTTTCCACCTGACACAATGAATTGTGTTGATTGACAAAAGGGTATATCTCCCCACCCCACCATGACAAAGATGGTTTATTCCTTTCCAATCCCAACCAAAGAGCAGATCCAAACAAACTGTGAAATTCAAGTAAATCTCTACTGTGGAGAAGTCTACTTGCTTATGGTTTCTGTATGCTCTTCCCTGAGTGCTGGACAGAGATAATATGTGTCATGTATGGAAGATAGTAGCCAGTTCAGGATTGAGTTCTTTCTGAAATTATTCCAAAATGAATCATGGACTAAATTTATCTTGTCGTATTAAAATTTCCTTTGTGAACTAGTGGTCATAAAAATGTTTCACTGCCAAATCTAGACTACTTCACCCCTCTCCCCCCTACGAAATTATGCCTAAACACAAAATCTAAGAAAAGTACATTGGGCAACAAGCAAAGTCAGCTAATTCATCAATAGCCAGGCGTAGAAAATTCACATGCTTCACTTTGCCAATAAGCTTGTCTGCTTCATCTGGTGCCAACAACTCAATCCTCTTAACAGATGATGCATTGAATAAAGGAATCTTTTCAAATTCATGGAATACTTCAGTTCTCATCTTTCTGATGTATCATTTTATACAAGGATTAATTTTATCATTTTAGAATCAGTAAATGATCATTGTGCCAAGTCAATATTCTGGAGGTTCTGAAGAAAAACTGCATTCTCCTCCTGAACATCCCATCAGGACAATGGTAATTTTTTGCAACCAATTTACTATGTATTTGGAGTTTCTAAAAGTTTTCTTTACACAGAAAACTAAATACAACATTATTCAGTGAGGTTTTAACTTTCCATTCTTTGTCAACAATTGTTATATAGTAGAGAGACAATAGACTTGTAATTAGTCAGGAGGAATATAATTCAATTTAAACAACTGTATCTTAAAATTCAATTCTGTATTCATAAGATTTTTGACTAAAATCCTCAAAAGAATTGACTCCCCTTGGTTTATTACTCAACAGGCATGTTGAAGAAGGATTATGGAGAGGAGGGAGGTGGGACTGAACTCGGCGTTGGAAGATGGGTGGGATTTGGATAGGAAGAGAGGAGAGTACATGGGTGATGTGGTCAGGGGGCTGGAAAGGAGGCCTATGAGAATCTCAAGGGACCAGTCATCTGTGATGATGACATGAGAGGAGCTAGCAGCATGGTTTGGTAATTTGGTGGCATGGTTTTTAGTAGCAAAAGTGTGAATTTTGGAGTGAGACCTCCCTCACTCTGTTGGCCAGTTCCTACACTCTCATCTGTATGATGGAAACAAACTCTCTAATCTCTGAATGCGGGGTTCCTCACTTGTGTCACGGAGGGCGTGATATTTTCTTAGCAGAGATGAGAAGATTACATGAGTTAATGTATGTCATCGGTCTACCTCAGATTTTGGTACACAGTGGGTCTTAGCAAATATGGATTTCTTTCTCTTGTTCTTAGAAATGGTCCTACAGGTAAACCAGGGGTTCTCACGTCAATCTGAAGGCAGATTATTGCACATTCTTAGCACTGTTCAGTGTTAGGGAAGCTGGTAAGGAGAACAGTGCCAGGAGGAGAGGTCTGTCACCCATCAGCCCTAAGCCACAGTGGAAGCCCAGTTTGAGCAGAGAATGTGTGCAGGTGAGGGGAAGTGTCTGCAGTTTCTGGGCTGGGAGGCATGCCTGGCCCCACGAGAGAAAGAAGGCAAAGTTCTCAGAGCAGCAAATCACAGCCAGCAGCTGTGACTATCTCTGCCTCTGCTTAGGTGGGGCAAAGCAAGAAATGTCTTCTGGGCAGTGTCAGCGTGGCCCATGCTGAGCCCAGGCAGAGCTTCATGCCTCGTGCCCTGCACACGGTGAGCCAGGACGGGAAACCCTGGGAGGCCTCATAAGGATAATCCCCTTCCGCAACAGCAACAGCAGCAGCAGCCACAAGAACAAAACAGAAAACTTTTTAAATAAAATGTTTGCTCACATACCAACAATTTCCTTAAATCTACATTGAAAATTAGTACCAATTTGGAGACAGATGAAAGATCTAAAATAATAACTTTCTAAGGAGTGTTTCTCCCTCATTTTCTTTAATTTCAAAATTCAATATGATTACCATTTTAAAATCTTGGGGGGTGTGTGTGTGTTTCAATATGTATGTATGTGTGTGTTTTGTCTACAGTGAGTATTAGTACATTTTCTGCTATTTTCCTCCAAAGAAGAAAAACAGATTGGAGAGACGGGACTCTGGGCTGACGATATATAGTTTTGTAAATACGACATGTAACGATACAAGCATTTACCAACAGGCATTAGCTGTAACAATATGAATCCCACGGCTGAGCAGTATAAAACGTATTTAAAGCTATTGCTGCGCCGCATGCTACCGATGTAGCAGGATCGTGTTTATTGAGATGTACAGTGAAACTGAAGGAGCTGATTGCACACAAGAAAGGAATCTAAATTGACTTCTCCAAATTTCTGCTGCTTTCAGGTAATAAAAACCTAACACTCTGGACTCTAAACAAAATCTCTGTCAAAATGAACTGTTAGTTTGAGATGCAGTCAGAAACGTCAGGCTAAGAAAATAAGTCAACATTTTTCCTTATGGTTGGAGTGGGGGTTTTTTTGTTGTGGGGGTGTTTTTTTTTTCCTTCTTCTTTTTTGTATAGTTCTGTTTGTTTTCTGTTTTCACTGCTATTGATACATCAGGCATCCAGTCATGAAAAACAATGTCCATGTCACTAAAATGGCCTCCAGGCGTTCGGTATATCTACATTGGGGTTAAACATCTGTGTGAAGATGTGACAGCACACCCTATAAAAGGTATTATTGAGTAATATAGACTTTCTGTAATAACCAAACAGTAAAGAATATAGCTTTTTAAAGGTCTCCCCATGGCTGATCTCATGACTCAAAGATAAGACACTGTGCTGCAAGCTAAGTAATAAAATCTTGTGGATACTCTGGGCTGGCTTGTGACAAATCATATCAAAGTATTATTAAAGAAAGAACTTGAGACCCAAGACTATTATTGATTCTTGACAGAATTTCTTATAAATAAAGTGTTGCAATCAGGTCCCGGACTTGCCAAGGTCCTGGTAGAATTCTTCCTATTACGGGAGGCAGCAAAACAGTAACGCTCCATTAGTGAGAGCCGAAAGCCTCCGTGTGCAGAGCCGCAAGGATGGGTCATGGTCAAAAGAGAACCAATAAGAACACAATTTCCAAAGGCCTTTTAAGGCCCTCTTTGCTGATCCCTTTTTGAAATGGGTAAAGCTGCCTCTGAGCTTGAACGCCAAGCAGTTTGTGCCCCGACTGTGTTCGCAGAATGAATCCATGACCCTTCAGAGCACTAAGGACACACCTCCATTAGTGTCCATATTCTTACAGGGAAGAGGCTGATACAGTCAACTGACATGACAGGGTGATAAATATAAAACCACTATCATCAATAAGACTGGAATGTAAAAGCACTTAGTTTCAGCCTAAGTAACTCGCAGAAAGTTTGGTTTCAAGAACCAATGCGTCATCCATCACTGCTCTACCTTCTGTTGACAAAGTAATTGTAAGATATCTAGAATGGAGGTTCAATACGAGCTGACATTTTTGAAAGGAGGAATTGTGTGCTGTACTTACTCATTAAATGTATTTTTCCTCTACTAAAGATGTTTCCTTTTTTAGTTTATGTATGAATAACTTTAACTAAAGTTCTCTTGACACTCTGACTTTGCTCTGAATAGCACCTATGTTCATTAACATAAAACTTGAAAGAAAATAATTTTAATGTAGTTTTTTTAACACTTCAAAAGCCTCTAACAAATTGATCGAGCACAATTATGTATTCTAAAGGGAATAATAAAGAGATCACAGAAGGTTGAAAAGTTCTGCTTAAAAAAACAGAAAAACTTCGGAGTGAAAAAGAAAAGAAAAATAAGCAGTTAATGTGAAATTTTGATACACATTGAATAAAAGTAAACTTTGAATTTTCAGGATTTTTTTTATTTTCTTATAAATGCAGTGTTCACAGAAAAGAATAAACAAGAACCCACAGCAGGATAAGGCTCAGGTAATTTGACAGAGTGAGGGATATTTAATTCAGATGCATGAACTTTGAAGTCAGACAGACCTGGGCTTGGATTTCTGCTTTGCCACTTACTACTTGCCCGATGATGAGCAAGTTACTTTTTTTCTCTCCAAGACTCAGTTTCCTCATATGTAGCTGATGTGATTTTAAAAACATTTGACATACTGCTTTGCACACAAAGCATTTAACATAGTCCTCCCAATCCACGTTCTAAGCAAATCACAAGATGATCAGTTCTTCTTTTCTTAAATCTTGCAGATTTTTTTTTTTTTTTTGGAAGAACTCATTGTCCTCATGAGAGTTCCAGGGTAGGAATAAGACAAACTTTCTCCTCAGGTGGGTGCATCAGCTCAGGCTTAAATTTCTATTTAAATTTCCCTGTTTATTGGCAACTGGAGAATTCTCGGAATTCCTTTGCTCCATATATTTCTCTCAATCTTATTGTTTTTTGCAAAGTCTAGCTAAATCCTACCTCCTCCTAGGAGCCATTCCAGATTCTTCTGGTTAGATTCCCACTTCTCCAGTGGCATATTGCCAGAGTTAACTTTCACTGTGCTGTGGAGGGCAGGAGCTGTCTTGTTTGCCTTTGTCCTCATAGTACCTGGCCCTGGGCTTTGCCGATGGTGAACACTCAAGAAACATACATTGAGTGTCTCTTGGTTTGCTGTCTTATAAAACCAGGCTAAGGGTAAAGTCCTAGAACTTAAAATAAATAAAAACCTAAAGCAGCTAAACCATGCCCCGAGCCCTTTTTTCATTTTGCAAATGTAGTCATTGTGACCACCATATAGAGTCACTGAAATTCAGACAGTCGATCAAAACCATTCACTGAGCCCCAAAGTGTTGAATGTAAGGGATATGCAAGAGAAATAAAAAGTTGTACACTAACCTTTGAGAAACTTACTGTCTCACCAAGAAAATATACATGAGGGGGATGTTAAAAACACACCACCACCATATGTAGGTTATAAATCTTAGGCTGCCAGGCAATAAACCTCAGCGGATATGTTCCCCATCGCCCTGAGCCATTGTATATAAGTTATAGCACAGAGAGTGTATCAGTAAAACTATATTGGACCTGTTGCTCTGCATGAGGCTAGATTTATACTTAGCTCAAAAGTCCAGGCAACCATGACAAATCTCCTCTCTTTGTTTCAAATAACAGCCCTTCGTAGCAGTTAAGAATATGAGTATTGGAGACGTTCTACCTTGGTCAGCATCTCAGTTCTCTTTTTTACCTGTCTGGCCTTGGACAAATCACTTAACTTCTATCACCTTCCTCATATGTAAAATGGGAATAAAAATAGGATATTTCTCATTTTGGGGAGGGGGTATTAAATTAGTAAATTCAATTCAAACACTTAGAACAGTACCTGGCACAAAATGAGTACTTAATAAGCACCATTTATCATTAATTGTTTCTTGGAAGCAGCACATTTTGGCAAGATCACAATTCACTAAGGCTCTTAACTCCATAACAAAATTTATTCTCCCAAATTGATAAGCTTATCTTATGCCTGATTGTTGGTTGGATTTTTCCTTTACTATCAATTACATTGGCTTAAAGATGAAAGTTGCAAGGAAATAAAGGACAGCAAGGGAGAAGGAGCTAAGAGTGGTATCTGTGGTGACCCTTACTTAGAAATTTCAAGGGCAGCGTGAACTGGGTGGTGAGGAGAGGGATGTTATCATGAGGCTGTCAATCATTTAGCTAAGAAGATGAGCAGAGCAGGGAACTGCAGACCTCAGGTATGTGTTGATCTTGTAATAAAACATTTTCCCCCTACTTTGCATGCATACCTATATATTTCCAAAAACTCTTCACTACAGGTTTTTATTATCCCTGTTTTAGAATTTGGAAAACAGATGCTCTGGAAATTTAAGTGACTGATCCAAGGTGAGACAAACAACATGTTTGGGTTCAGTATTGGATTCTAACTCTAAACTCTTGAGTCTTTCGAAGACATCCTTCTCTCTATGAAATAGTTCTCAAAGTAGGAGAAAAATAGCTTTACGAGGAATCAAATTTAGGGCCTACCTTTCACCCTGCACATAGGTTAGAGCCACCAGTAAATTTCTCCTGAAATCTAGAGAACAACTGACTTTAAACAGAATCCAGTCTATATATCATTTGCACAATGCAGAGAACCTCTGAGTCTTCACCTTGAAACTTTCTCTGCCCCAATGTAAAATTTAAAAGACAAAAAGCAAATATCTTTTTGCTGTTTAGATGCTCTGTTGCCTGCCTTCTGCAGCAGCACTAGGGTCCCTGGAGCACCTGAACCCATTTATTTTCCATCTGTTTCTTGCCTTCCTAAAGCAATTTTATTGCACCCCAGAAGGCTTTGCTTCTCTCAATTAGAGAGGGGAGAAGCACTCAAAGACATATAGGATGCACCAGAGACTCTGCAGGTAGGCAAGGAGGATAAATAGGTTCAAGAGCCCAGGAACGCAGCTATCTGATCCTGTAGTACTTCGACACGCATGGGCCTAGCTAACTTTTGGCGGCAAGATTACGATTCAAGGAGATCTGTACCTAGGAGTCCATTTTGTGTAGGGAAGAAGCTGACTTTGCCATGGAGTGGGTGAAGCTTAGGGTGCTACTAAGAAACAGAGGTGAGAAAGGCACACAAATTGGTGGGAAGGCAGATTTTCATACGTCCTGTTAAAATGTAAAGAAGAAGGATTTGGAATGGTACATGGCTGCAGAGGGCTCAGAGGGCTTGACAAATCACTTTTCTGTCTGAGAAGGGCCTCAGGCTTGTCCCTCTGAGGCAAGAGCATCTAAAGCTGTGGTTTTGTTCCATCATCGGGGGACGCTGGCTGCTCCTGGGAAAAGATTCCACTATGAAACCCTGGAAAGTGTTTCCTTAGAGGCATGCCAGGTTTAATGGCTCCTGTTTGGATGCAGTTAGGACTGGCTTGGGAAACCGGGAGAACGTGGACTCAGCAGGGGTGGGGGGCTGCAGCAGAGGGCAAAGGGGCCTCATTCACAGCTTTTTGGGTATCTGGAAACGGCGCTCTCTCATGGACTTCTCCTACTCCAAATTGTTATGAGAGCCAATTATCTCACCTATTAGGTTTTAATGTGGCACCAATAAGTCAAAACCAGTTTAACAACTAAGAATTATAGTTGGTATAAAATGTTTGAATTTGGACTAATAACATATACTAAGCAATAGACAGATGAGATTTAAAATGACTAAGGTAAGAAATTGGGTTCATAATGGACATGTTAATAGACCACTAAACTGACTTTAAAGGCTCTGGCAGGCAAAGTCAAGACACCAAATATATAACAACTCCATCCATCTTGAGCTTCCTCATCATGTCACCTAATAGAATTTCAAACACTATTAGCACACTGATAAATGGTTATTATATATTACTCATGCATGCTGCCTTTTGAATTAAAAGACAAGAACAGGCATCAGGCATTTGTTGTATTGGGTCACCTTTCTTTATTGTTGAGGCTGAAATACTGAGTTTTACACTTCCAGATTATTTCAGGAGCCATGAACTCCTTCCTAATTCCAGAAAAAAAAAAATTCTTTTTGTGGCCACAATGGCCACATCTCTAACTGGCTAATTTTTCTGAATAGCTTGAGAGAAAGTCATCCAGGGAAGCTTCTGTGGGACTGAGCTGACCAGCGTCTCAGGGGCCAGACCTAATTCTTCATTGCCACATCTGCCATGCCAAGGACCATTCATTTACTCACCACATTTTTTTTTTTTTTTTGAGCAACTACTTTAAGCCAGGCATTATTTTGGTCACTGCAGTTATGGTAACGAACAAAATACATATGATTTGTGTGCTCGTCGGTCTTGAGACTTTGTAGGAGACATAGTCATTAAATAAATAATTAAAAATAGTTGATTACAATTATAATTATCATGTAGGACCAATGGAAGAGAGAGAGAGAGAGAGTCCAAGAATTCATTTTTGAGGAATGGCAGTTAATCAGAAACCTGAATTATAAATAAGATTTAGTCAGGTAAAGAATTGAAGTAAAGAATATATAAAGGTGTCTGAAGCAGAAAAGAGCTCTTATACTCACCCAAAGAAAAGGAGTATGACTAACAGAGGACACTTTAGGAAGAATATGGTAAGGATTTAGGGTTTTGTTCTAAGAACAATGGGAGGTCACTGAAAAAATTTAAACAAGGGAGCCATGCGGTTAAATTTGAGTTTTTAAAAACACTACTATTACTGCTTTGTGGAAAACAGATTAAAGAGATCAAGAAAGACAGCTAGCAGTGTAATTAGAAAGCAATTCTAGCAATCCATGTGTAAGATCAAGCCCTGAGTCAGGATCAAGATGCTGACAGAGGAAATGAAGAGCACTGGAAGAATTCAAGATCCATTTTGAAAGTAGGATCAGTAAGTCCTGTGATGGATAGGACAGAGGGGTGGAGAGAGAGGCAGGTGTCAAGGGTGACTTCCAGAGTTCTGGAGTGAGAAACTGGATGGATAGCGATGCTGTTTAGCCACCTGAGCTCATCTTAGAGGTATAAATCCATAAGGAAATTCCATTAAAAGTACATCAATTTCTTGTGCTTTGCAATAGCTTAATTTCCTGGAAGCCACATTGATGTAAAACTTAGTCAAGTAAGACATAACACTTCCATGGGAGCCAAATAGATACCACAAAATCCATGAGATAAACTTGTGAGCTTAAATATAGAAAAGCCCCTCAAACTCTCAATCAAAACCACTTGTTTAAACATAATGTATTGGACTTTCTCAGATAGCACTTATGTGGCATAAAAATAACGACATAAAGCAGCATACAGAAAAAAATGAATGTCCCCACAGAGTAGGTAGAGACATCCATCAGAATATGGAAACAAAATGAGAGTATGTATTTAATAATTTGCAATGTAAACAAACATGTACATGAAAGGGAATTTTCATTGCTTTGATCATATTTGCCCAATAAAAATATACCTTCTCCCAATTTTCCTTATATGTCTTGATTCATTAAAATAATTTCTATTATTACTTTTATATCTCTTTTTGTTTTTTGTCCTTTTTAGTTCTCCTCATCCCTTTCCCTGTCCTTATCTTCACTTTGCACTCTTTTTTCTTGGCAATTACAACATTAGATTTGCAAAAATTATATCTATGAGAAAAGGCACGGTAAAGTTTGGGGAAAGTTTCTCAAAAATCAGCAAATACACAAAGAATGACTATAAGAACCCTTCTGAATTCCCGCTGAAGCATCTCTTGACCATGACCTCCCTAAAAACATGCAGACAGTCTTATTTACCTTTGTATTCCCAGATCTTAGCACAATACCTAGGAAAACTGAATTTTAGTGGATGAGTACAATGATTGTCTAAACAGATAATATTGAATCCTCGGGAATGGAGATGAAGTCTATTTGGCAAGGGCAGTTGTAAGGGTAGTCAGTGGGAGGACAACTTACACAGAAGTGACAAGGAAAGGTTTTAGATTAGACATTAAAAGGCCTTTCTAATTGTCATAGTAAATTTTTTTTTGCATGTTAGATAGCCCAGGAAGATTGCAGCATCTCTTTTCTTTGTCATTTAATTTAATTTGATATTTTTATTGTTGCACAAATAATATTACAAGAAATTATAACAAAAATAAAACATAAACCCAAGTCCCAAGCAGTTGAAGACATCAAATTTATGTGATTTTTCCCCTAGTCCCTGCCTACAACACACACACAAACTGAGTGACATCTGAGAAGTAGTCATAGTACACATATAATTAAACATTTGATTCTTTTATGTAATATTATATCATATACTTTGTACAAAATTTTTACAGTCATTTTAATGACTACATTAAAAACCATCAATTTGAAAATGGTTGTCTGAGCAACTATTCACATTTCAGAAAATTCATTAAAATCATAATGAAAATACAGTCAAAGGAATATACCACTATCCATTAATTCATGTGTTTTTTTCATTCACTCATTCAATAAATATTTATTGAGTGCCAACCACATGGTAGACATTTTTGTAGGCTCTGGGTACATAGTGGGAATTAGAGTTCATACCTTCTCTCATAGTGATGACAATCTAATGAGATAGGAAGCATTTTTCCCAAGGAACCTCAGAGAAATTCAATCCTGGAGTTGGCAGGCAGGAAGATGGGGAGTGGGCTTTGGTGTATGGTTCAGGACAATTAAATAAATGAATTTCTATAAAACAGCTGGGACTGTTGATTCCCCTGCCACCTCCCACAGGGTACAGAGTAGCATTTGCCTCCATCTTAATCAAGTGCTTGGGAACTGATTTCCAAACTCTTGAGTCTTTCAAAAAGTCCTTACCAGGAGTTTAGGAAAAGAGAAAAGAGACCAGAGCCAGAAGTAACTCTAGACTCACACAATAGTCCAAAGCATGGGTGGTGTTGTGGGGTGCGAGAAAAGACAGCTGCAGGCTTTCACAGGAATGAAGTAAAGAAATCACTTTATTCTGTCCTTAGAGTATTCTGGCCTCCCTTTCAATGGCAGTGTTGGGAGTACTGAAGCTACCTACCTATTTCCTGCCCATACCCTCCACAGGGAAGCCTGCTTATCAGAAGCACTTCCTGGTCTTACCAGGAAGAGGAGGAGGCCTGTGGTAAATCAACAAAAACCTTGCCACCACCTTACGCTAATTGCATGAACTCATCTACTCATGTGAATATTCACCTAACTAATAGCATAAATGAGGGTTGCCAAGAGTAAACAAATAGAATAAATGATCCTAGAGAAATAGAGCTAGTATGAGTAACAGAAGAGAACCTAAAAAATCTGGTTGGTATCCTGGGATACGAGGTCTGTCCGGAAAATATCCAGCCATTGTTAATATACCAAGAACAGTTAGCGCAACATCAGTGTAAGTAAGAATTCTAAATGGTTAAAAAAAAAATCAATAGAAGAGTTCAATAATGAATCAATATGACTGAAAATGAACTTGGGTGATCTGGAAGATAAGGTTGAGAACAATCTCCCGGAGCTAAATAACAAAGAAATGGAAACTATGAGACAATGCTTAATCAAACAGCAATCCAGAATAGACCAAAATATATAATTAGAATTTTAGAGGGAAAGAATATTATGCTGTTTCCCACAGATGGGAAATAAAATCAATTAATGATAGAAAAAAATTTATCTGAGCTACAGGCACAATTGATTATGCAAATTGAAATCCTAGATGTATTTCCATGAAATTTCAGAACTTAAGAGAAATGAGAAATCCTAAGAAGTCTCAGAGAAAAAAAAACAGATTATCTACAAAGGACCAAAAATCATAATGGCATCACACTTTTTAATCAGGAGTGAAAGCCAGCAGCCAAATTTAAAGCTCTAGCTGAACTATCAGCTCTGTGGGAGAGCTCACACAAGCTATCCAAAAAGAAAAAAAGTAAAAGAAATAACTTGAGGATGCATTCCAGCAAAACACAATAGGAATCCTGGAATTTTGAGACATGGAATTAAAGCACAGTGGTGCTAACACAGTGAAATGCAAAAAGAAGATAATTGTGCAATAGGCCTAATAAGCACTGTGTAAAACTAGTGAGAGTGCTATGCAAAGAAAGTCTTTAATAAGCAAGTTGATTCTATCACAAATTGCATAATTCAGAAATTAAAAGTTCTGTATGATAAGATAATATTACTTGCCTTTTCCCTCTTTCAATAGGAAAAATAAAGGCATTTAGCAATTCTAAGAATTAACAGATGCAGTGAATGCCATAATCTAAATAATGAACACACTATATGGAAATTAACAAAGTACAGCCAGGAAAACAGACTCCATTCGCTCTTGGTGCTTAGAATCAAAATTCTTCTTCAAGTGGTTGAAACTTAATGACATAGATTAACATGTATTTCTCTGTGGATCCAATCATTTCACTTAATTCTGCCGAAAATAATATTTACATTACAATGATATTACATATGTGTTTATTTGTTTTCGATATATAAAATCAACTTATAGACAAAGCAGAGGAGACAGTTATAATGACAGAACCTGTAAGAGTAATAGTATAGTAAATAGGAGTTGGGATCTGGAGGAAGGGGGAGAAAAATAGATGGGAAAAAAAGCAGGTTCGTTAATTTTCTCACCTGGTTAGGAGTCAATAGATACTCTCTAAATTGAAGGATAAAGAATAAATAGAGGCCTATATATATTATTTAGTTATAAATGTAATTACTAGAAGTACTAATAACAGAACTAATAAAATTGAGAGATGTGTGTTAAAATCCACATATGAGAATAGCATCTATTGTATGTCGGGCAGGGGGGAGGGGGAAGGGGGGAGGAGGGAGAGGGGACGGGTATATACATACACAAAGAGTGCAATGCGCACCACCCGAAGGATGGACATATTTGAAACTCAGACTTGGGTGGGGGCAAGGGAAACATGTAACCTAAACATCTGTACCCCCATAATATGCTGAAATAAAAAAAAATGAAAAAAAATCCTAATGTTTTATAGTTTAGCATAAATAGATGCAATCTAAAGTTGATAAATTGAAAAATAGATATATAAATCTATTATTTAGAATTTATATAGCAATTCATGGTGGATGAACCTTGACTCTCATTACAGCCTGTTGTGTTGTTTGTTTTTAGCTGATGACTCAGGAAAACAGCTCTCAGTAATAAGTGATAAAAGGACTCCTAACTGTCATTCAATTTCAAGTCTAATTTCTCTAGGGGGAAAAGATTGCCCGTGGTTTTTGTTTGTGAAATAGCCTGACTTTACTTCCCACGAGAAGCAGAAGCTGACAAGTATCACAATCTGATGCGATGAGGACCAAAGGACAACCATCTTAAGAAGAAATAACTGGCAACTCTAGGAGCTTTAAAAGGAAAACGGACTACCTGAGGGCAGTATTCAACGCCTGTGAAGACCATGTAACCAACCTTGATTCCTGATGATGTGTTCTGGATATGGCAAAGCAGGAAGGATCTTGTTAGGACCTTTCAAAGTTTAGGCACCATTCTCAGGCTTTCAGGACTTGAGTTTTGCTAGTTGATCCAGTTTTTTTAATCTAAACACATTTATGAGAAAAGATCCCATTTGAAGTAATTAATGATATTCATCAATCAAGTTCAGTTTGGAGCCACTCTGGACATTTTTGGGTTTTCCTTTTAAATACAAGATCTCACTATGTTGCCCAGGCTGGAGTGCAGTGGCTATTCACAGGTGCTATCACCTCACACTACAGCTTCCAACTCCTGGGCTCAAGTGATCCTCCTGCAGAGCCTCCAGAGTAGCTGCGACTACAGGTAAATACCATTGCATCTGGCTCTTACTCTGGACAATTTGAATTCTACTTTAAAGAAAATCCAAGTTTGCTATTAGGGCCCTTTCTCTTAAGAATATTTAACAAAGAAAAGCTTAAAAAGAGACTGTGCTGAGATGCTTAGGATATAGCATATTAGGCACATATTGCCAGCAGCCAGAGCTGCTTAAGGCTGTGATCAGTCCTGCTTCCTTCTGTGGCATCAGTAGGCATGCAGTGCAGGACCAGACAGACCAGATAACTGGCTACGCTTCCCTTACAAACCGTGTGCCCTTTGACAGGTACACAGCCTCTCCAAGTCTCATTTTCTTCATCTGTGAAACTAACATATTAAAGATAATTAGACATAACCTGTCTACCTCTTTGATTTATTATGGTAATCAAATAAGATCACTTGTTAAAAGTTCTTTGTAAATTTAATGTGTTATTATTAGTAGTATCATTACCATCCACACCACCATGGGATAGTTCTAAGAAAACTCTTTTATTTGGCTCATTCTTCTCTCTTTTGCTCTTGCCTGGCATTGAGTATATAGATGGCACAGGATTTTAAAAGGTTATGCTAGCGCAGTGGCTTTCCTGCTCCCAGATCAAGCAGGCTCTTCAACTTGACCATACCAATGAGATGGAATTTAACTTTCCTTGCTGAACCATAACATCAGCGCTCCAATATGGAATCTTTGAGGTTGGCTACTTCCATAATTAGACCTTTGGTGGTTCCTTTGTCCACCCTTCGTTCCCAGGCCCTTCATCTTGTATCATTTCTCTATGTGTCTCTCTAGAGTCAATGGCTTGAACATTTCTATATCTCTTTGATTTGCTGGTTTCTCTGGTCCTTTTTCTTCTACCTATCCAATGCATCATCAGTAAGCTATCATTAGATGCTTAATAAATTACTAGAATCCCTTTTATGCAAAGCATTTGAAATACCAATTACAGATTGGTATGTCCAGAGAAAACCAATTTTTGATTAAATTGGGCTTATGACTATAGTTAGGAAATATACCCTTTGTGATAGGCAAATCTCCAAATCAAATTGACAGTGCTTCTTCAGGCATTTGTCTTATCTCTTTAGCCATTCAGAACTATGAATTTTGTAATAGTTAACTTTCTATGTATTTTTCTAGTAAATAAATGAATTAAAAATAAAGTAAAATGAGAGTTAATGGTCTATTACTTTTATTAGGTTGCAACACTACACCATGTACTGTAGAAAGCATTGACAAATTATTTTAGAAAGCCAATTAAAGAATAACCTAAGTACCCTAACCCCTACCATTGGTTCATTTTATACAATGTAACTTTTAAAAATAATATGTGGAACAAAGAAGATTGGTTTGTTGTTGTTTTTTTCCAAAGAAGCATGTGGTAATTTTGATATGCTATGGCAATCCATTAATTGCATAAAATACCATTTTTGGATTCTCTATATCTATTGAAAAATAATTACAAGAGTGTTCTGGGACTCAGCCTGCAATTCTCTATTCACACTCCCTCCCTCTGTGATCCTATCTACTTCTGTGGCTATAAATACCACCTCTATACTCCTGACTTCCCACTTATATTATTGCACCAACCAGTTCATAATACCTACTCAACTTTACACTTGGATGCTTAATAGTCATGTTAAACTTAGTGTTTATAAACAAACTGAGCTCCTAATTCCTCCCACCAACCATTTCTCTCATAATGTTCCTCATGTCTGTACAGGGCACTGACATTTATCCAGAAGCAAATATTAAACTGTTGGATTTATCCCTGGCTCCTCTCTATCTCTCACTTCCCTCATTCAATTCATCAACATCTCCTGTCAGATACACATTTAAAATATTTCCTAAATTGGACCATTTCTCGCCACATGTACACATCTGATTGGGGCCATCTCTCGCCACATCTACACATTTCATCCCATGACCTTTTACCTGACAGTAGCGATGGCTTCCTAGCAGGTTTGCCGGGCTTCCATCCTGACCCTGCGCAGTCTGCTCTCCACACAGCAGCCAGATGACCTTATACATGTTAGCCAGATCAATATCTTCCAAAGTGTTCTTGGGTTATGTAAACTAAAATCCAAAATCTTGCCATAGCCTGCAAGACTCTGTATGAACTGGCTCTGTCTGTCTTTCTGTCACCCTTCCGTTCTGCCACCACCTGGTGCCTACTGAAGCTACCCAGGCTAGTTTCGTTGTTCACTCTGCACCTGTCGCTCCCTGCACCTGGGGTAACCAGGTGCTCTGGTTTGCCTCGTTAGCACTGTTTGTCGGCTGAAGTTTCATTTGGTGTGCCATCATGACCCCCTCACTTTAGCTTCATTAAAATGAACTGGAATAGGTTTGGCAGGCCTCCGCTTTGCAGTTCTAGCTTTTGGCATGGTCTTGTCTGGTATTGTGTGAGACACACATTCAGTGAAACAAGTTTTCACTTTAACATATGGTGAAATATGAAAAATGACCAAAAACAATCTGTCACTATTATTCCCCAATGCAGTGCAACTAAGACCTCCATTTCAAAGGGACATGCAGCAGGTCTATGAGCACATGGCTGGGGACAGCTCACTTTTTCTAGTCTCAGGTGGTGGTGGAGGGAACATATGATGGTGCCACTTCTGCCAATCACTTGGTGGACTGGAGCCCCAGGCCCAACCTGTGAGATGTATGAAGTCACCAAATTGCCGGTCAGGGGTCAGTGAGAAATGAGAGAAATTATGATTTAAGTGTATGCAAAATAGATCTAGAAAATGAGATTAAGCAATCCTTCTGTAGAGCATTAAAAAGTATAGGCTGAATACTCTTAGTACAGAGGTTTGGTTTTTGTTTGGTATTGATCTACAACTATTTAGATTTTTGATATACTTTTATAAATAATTTTTGAGAACATTAAATATATTAATTTATATATTTTTTAATTTTTGAAATAAAGCATTTCAACAGCAATGAGCTCAAAATGTATGCTAAATAAGAAGTGCTGATTTTTCATTTCTCATATTGTTGGGAACCCTTACTTGCCCATAATGTAATCAACATTTACTGCTTACTTTGGGGTCCCCAAATGATATTACTGACATGTGAAAACCAGAAGACATAAATCTTCTGATGAAGAATCAGTATTTACTTTAAAAGTTAGTGTTTATTTTAAAGAATGAGCCCAAAAAAGGTACGTGAACTGCTAGAGCTGCAGAATGTATGCCATAGTCACCGTGTGAGCCATGACCTTTCATTTAGATCAAAGGATTATTGTTTTAAATTCATTGTGTTTATTTTCGATTTCAAATTTTCTTTCACATGAATGAAAAGTGAAGCAGTAGCTCTTAACATGTTGGGTTTATTAGCAGAAGAAGTGATGTTAGTCTCTTGGTGTCAGACAGAAAATCAGTTAATTCTAAGGGTTCAATTTTTTCATACAAATCATGAAATCTAAGGAAAGCTTTGAAGTTCATTTTGTTAGAGAGGAAACATTTAAAATTATTCTGAATGCTGCTGTAAAGTCAATTTAAAACACTATTATTTGTTTTGCTATGATAATAAAAATAGAAATTTAGAAGTGCATAGAAAAGAGTCATGCTAAAAACGTAGTTTTTACTAAATTAAGAAGCTTGTAGAGAAAACATGCACTTGGAATTAATAGTGATAAGCACATAATTCATAATCCCAAATAAGTTGGGATTTTTCACCAAGAAAATAGAAGCTGTAGTTATAAACACATGCACACACACATTGTAGCCAAACAACAAAATGTGATGACACTAATGTTGAATAATGTTGAAAACAATCAAACAAAAATACTTCAATATGGAAATACAAGCTTCCTGTCTTTGCTATCCTTTATCAGATGGGTTTCAGAAATATTCGTACCTTTGAAGAACTGCTTTTTAAGTCAACTGTCTTGTCCCATAAAAATATCATGCATTTTTGTAAATGATCCCAAATTTTCATTATATTTTGTTCAAAATCATTTGAAAAATTTTAATCAAGTTATTAAGCAAATGAAGCACTAAGAGATGTCAGCTTTTAAATCTTTTAACAAGTTGCAATTATGAACATGAAGTGTGCAAATAAAATGATGATTAAATTTATGCCTACAAAAGAAAAGCAGTGAGCAAATACAACAATGAAAGATCAAACATTGTACAGAAATTAATTCTGAAATTTTATAGTTATGCTTTGGAATAGGTCAATTTAGGGAAGAATCTTATGATAAAGTTCTAATTTTTAATGGGATAAATCTTTATTGTATGCTGGAATCAGATACAATTGAGAAGGTTTATGATTCTATAGCATCTGTACATCTCTATATGGCAAAACATTCAAAAGAATCATAAATAAAGAAAACTTATTCAATGAGTTGTGCTTGTAAAAATATTTGTCAAAGAAAGGCCCTGAAAGAAAGTACCTGTGAAAGTATTTGGCCTGAAATATTTACATATTTCAATATTAAAAAAACAGTTTTAAAAATATTCTCCACTTTGCAGAATATGCTCTGAGGTTACCTGGTACCTCAACATTTAAATAGAAAATATTTTTCTCAATTTAGAATATAGTGTGTAGAGAAAAATTAATTGGAGATGTCAAAAATTTCAAATTTATTAACCTTAAAATGCAACTTGAAAGAAGACTACAGGAAGTGTTATTGAAAAAAAAACAAAAATAAAAAGACCATATTGAAAAAAATGCATTCTTCTGAAAAACACCTGTAACGTGATATTAAGACAGATGTGGCTTAAAACCGATTAAAGTATGTGAATATAAATCTAGAATAATTACTCAACTTTTGCTATTTTTCAATGTTCATATATTTATTATTTTTATTAATATTTTGCTTATGTTATTTTTAGTGTTTGAATAGCCAATAGCAATACACTCTTTTCTTGACCTCCTAGGCACATGAATCACATAAATTCTTTTTCTCTCTGCTGTCTGTTTTTATTTAAAACAGTTTGAGTTGAATTTTCTGTCACTTGCAAGCCAATGAATCCTGACACAACATTTAATAGGGCTGTTTTAAAGAAATAGGGACATAATGTTTGTGAAGCACTTAGCATCAAGTATAACACAGCATAAGTTCTCCATAAAGATAGCTATTCCTATAAATTTGGCAAAATAAGCATCATTAGAGATGTGTCCAATATGTCAAGATAGCATCAAGTCCCTAACAATATATTCAATATAATTTGGAGAATGCTAATTATTGCTCTCACTCACATAACTTTTCCCATATAGTTGGCTACTTTCTCTGATTACTCTGTTCTCAGTGGTTATAGCAGTAATCAATATTCATGTTGAAGAGTTTGAAACAGCTGACTGGAGAGGTAGGCTGAGAAGTTAATAATCTTTGTAGCATAATTTACGACCCACCTGGAAATACTACTAATCAGTTATATTTTCTGAATCGCACATGAATTCATGTGAGTCTGACTAATATGAGACTTTTACCCTCATGACTGTTGTCTCCTGTAGCCTGTCTTAGATTTTGATGCAGATGCTTATGAAAAGGGAACTATCACAGGTACAGGTAGACTTATTCTTTCATTCACGTGCCAGGCACTGTTCCAATTGCTGACTTTCATGGAGTTGATAATATGAATAGGGCATAACAAAAAGAAAACAGTATTTTAAAAGGAAATTAAATAGTATGATAGAAGGAAATAAGTGCTATGGGGAAATAAGAGACAAAAAATATAGATCATGTTATGGCAGATTAAGAGCAAAGAGACAAGAGGTTGGATTTCAGTGTTATAAATAACGAGCAGAGGAGAGGAGAAGGTGGGATTTAAGCGAAGACTTAGAGTGGATGTCTGGGAGGAGAATGTCCCAAACAGACACAATGGCTGGAATAAAGGCCTCAAGGAAGGAGAGCATCTGGCATGTCTAAGGAATGACAGGGCCAGTGTAGCTGGTGGGAGTGAGCAAGAAGCAGTGTAGAGGGGCTGATGTCACAAGGACATTGGCTTTTACTCTGAATGAAATAGATTAAATTATAAACATTTCTTCCTGGCAAGGAAGTGACTTACCTTAGGAGGGAAATGGAAGTCTAGGGTATTGAAGTCACTTATATGTAAAAGGAGGGCACGTATGTGATGGGAAAAAAAACCAAAAACAAAACCTCATTATTGACCTTAGGAACACTTTCACAGGTAGAACAACTTTAAGCAAGATGGACTGAAACAAAATAAAGGGATTCTAGTTGGAGGATGGGAAGTGGCAGCTCTTAACAGGCAAGTGACAGAACATCAAAGCCTTGGATTATGTTACTTGACTGAATAAGTCTCAGTCCACTGCGATGGTAAACTTTGCAAAAAGCAACTGATTCTTAGCACTTGAAGCTGGTGTACTTTTATACTGCCAGCAGGCTTATGGAAGGGAAGACTAGACATAGTGTTTCTCAATATGCAGTCCATGGACCACCTGCATAGTATCTTTGGAGACACTTGTGAAAATGCAGATCCCTGCACCCTACCCAGGCATACTTCATTATGCTGTCCAGGTAATTTTTATGTATATAAAATGTGAGGATACTGAAAAGAAAGACAACAACTTCAGGGTCCCTCTAATTCTGGATATCTATGAATAGCTCCCACGCCAGATCCCAAAAATGTTCAATCCTAGTGTGTTTGTTTTTTAGGGCCACAGATCTTTGGATCAGATAAAGAGGAAAAAGTTGAGAAACATGCCTTCCAATATTGTCACAGGGAAGAGGAGATGTTTTAAATAAAATTTTAGAACATTATTCATTTCTATAACTGTATAAACATTAAAAATATTGTGAATAGTTACTGGGTGGAGGTGAACCTTTTCATATGATGTTTGGATTAATTTCTCCGAATGTCTATGCTGTTGATTGTGATGATTTGAGCCAATGAGAAGTAATGATGGTTAAATACCTGAGATCTATTGCCTTGTTAGCTATGTTAACAGTCAGTGACAACATAATCTGAAGAGATTTACTGTTTGGCTTTAGAAGAAGTATCAAGCTAAAAGTATAATTAAAACATTTATTAGCCTACCAAGTTAAAAAGAGTGGGTTAAGACATAGTGTCTGAAGAGCTGGCAATGCCTTGTTTCCACACTTTGTCTTATGCCCACCTTGCCCCATGGAATATCCCCACCTACTCTACAGGAACTGAGCAAATGGGCTCACTATTTTCTTTTAATTTGTAGTTTGAGATCCAAAGACTTGAAAAACATCCTTTGTTGCAAAACCAGCAATTATTGAAATTCTATAATTACCATGTCTGAGACCTTTCTTCATACTGGAATGATGCAGACGATCTCTCAATTTTTTTAAGGGTCAAATTACCTTGCTTCGGTATCTTCTGGTGATGGGCCAAATGAGACTAGCTTAATTTAATATGTCTCTGCTGCTTTTCTTTCAGTCCAAAGGGGCATCCATCATGGGCTTCTCATCCTGACTGATATTGATCAGGTAATTGCCCTCAGCTTGTCAAACTATCATGATTTTTATAAGAATGAGTCTTTTCTAGAAGAAAGTAGACCCTGAGAGAGATACAAAGATTTCTATTAGAAGTTTGCCCCAAAGCAAGTCAAAGTAGAAGACAAGATTGGACAGGAGAGAGAGGAGCTAAGGGAACGAAGAGATTGTTTCATTAAATAAAGTAGAGATAGTGTTGTGTCCTAAAATGTAGTAATGTGAGTTACAATTATCCAGTTGGTACAATTCTGAAAATGAGTGCCAGGCCAGACATAACACAATTCAAAACAAAACAGTTTTAACAGTAGCCAATGGTGTGGTTGTTCAGAGTAAGTGTTAACAAAAAGTAGCAGCTTTCCATCCCAGGATCAAGGTGAATACTATTCTTGTAGCTCAGGAACAACCATCTTCTTTTTTCTTTACTAATCTAAGGTAAATAAACATTAACCAACTCTTTAGTTTATTCCAGATTATTAGGGTAAAATGGAACCAAAAATAAAAGGAAAAAAAAAAAAACAAAAACTCCTTCTAGGAAAGGAGTTCCTCTAGGAAATTGTCTAATGTTGATCTGGGGAATAGCTTAATGTGGCCAACCTGCCAACCCCAGGGACATCCTAAGAGAAAGGCATGCCCATCAAGATATGCCAAGCAGTATAAAAGAAAAGTTAGCCTGTACAGCTTAATGTGAAAGCAAAGCAAGCTTACCAAAGCTCACGTGAAGAGTCTACAAAGTCAGAGTGAGCCCACGTCTAGCGCATCATTATCATTAGCAACCGTGTTTCAGGGAGTGCTGAGTGTTCAACAGCTGTTTCAAGCCAGTAAGGAGAGCCATCCTGACGCAAGGGCCTCAGGCAACCACCTAGCATCCCTACAGACATTCAGGACTAAGGAGATGCCCTCAGTTGCTAGTGTCTGATAATAAGAATGCAGCTTTGTCACCCTGAGAAAATTCTTCCAGTAACAGTCCCTTAAAACACCAGTACCTTCAAGGCAACTGCTTTCTTTCAGTTGCTTTCTTACACAGGTTCCTTTTCAGATCCCTCCTGAACTTAGGCCGTTTTACATGTGGAAACCTTGATCCACAACATATCGACACTTTTTAAAAGTATCCCCATGACCTACATTAAACTTAATATGGTATAATTTTTTTAAAGGATATTTATAAATTTTCTCTTGAAATTATTTGGTTACAAGTGATTCGCTTGATTTGCAGTTTGTCATGAGCTCTCAACAATCATCATGCATAGTTGGAAATTTTACAAAGTGAGAAAATCTAAACCTACAAATTGTTTTCAAAGGCAGTGAAGTTTTAGTGAATACTAAATTTAACAATTAATTCAGTTGGCATAATATCACATCATATAAGTATTTAACAGAACATTTATTAAAAATCCATTCTGTTTTCTTTTTGGTACTTTGGAGCCAATATTTTTTTGAGCAAATTTCTCAATCTTATGCCCTATCTTGGATGAATATTTGATCCAATCTTTGTTGTCTCAATGGTAGCAATGTCAGTATCATGAAAAATATTGCACATTGGATCATAGTAGATTCTTTTTAGACCTTTTAAAAGGTTCCCTCTTGCAATGTAAATCTCATATAGCGATTTGTCTCCTATTAAGATCCAAAAATATCCTGAAGAACTGGACAAATATTAGACTATTAGTAGTTACACAGTAAAGGATGTCGTATTACCCCAGAAAAGTATGACCCAAGGACAAGCACAAGTCCGGGCTCCACCTGAAACTACTTATCTGTTCCCCAGGGAAACATCATAATAAATTGAAGTTATTTAGGGAAAGAAGATGTAGAGAAAAATAACTAAAGGAAATGGAAAGCGATTTTTTTTCAAGTTTTCATTTTTAGGACTCGAGATTTCCCTTTCTGTTTTAATTTCTTTCCCCCACACTCTCCTTTTTCCTACCTATGTCTCAAAAGCTTGGCCAATGGTATATTGGGCTAACACAGCAAACACACATAGATGCAGCAGATCAAAGATCTATTACATCGTGTTCCTTCACTCACCCAGCTTTGCCTTCCCCAGAACACAGACCACCGACTTAGTTGAGGTGTTTGCTCGGCTCGTCTGCATGTGGCTGAGCGTTTATGCATGTACTTTCACAAGTGCATGCGTGTGGGTGCTTTCAGTGTTTTCTTGTTGGGACTCACCCTCCCTGGATGGCAGGTGAGGCTGTAAACCTTGCATTAAGCTCACTAAAAACCTCTTCACCCTGCTTCCTCTCCTCTTCCTGCTCCCATCTCCAACACTCTGGGGTGATTAAAGCAAATGTCACATCACCTTGCAGTTGGACAATCTTAGTTTCTGAACACTTTCTGTGAATCCAGACAAACACTACTACTCAGAGTAAATGCTGATTATTTCATTTTTTTCATGTTTCTTGCACTTACATAGCATCGGAATGCTTTTCTCATATTCGATGGCATTGTATACATGGGTATGTATGTGTTTGTGTACATGTATGTAGTCTGTGTGTGTGTTTACCATTGCCCAGACAATTTAACATATCTATCATTTCATATTTTTAGAATGAATTATATTTTTGAAAAGCATAACCCCTCCATTTTAAAGAGTCCTTTTTCTTTCTTAAATTGTGTGTAGAATGTACTTTTTGGCTGTTCCCTGTATAAATAATGTGTAAAATAATAAAGCACCATCACAACCTGACAGTTCAGACTTTTGATGAATAGGGCTTTATGTGGGATTAACATATGACATTTCCAAACTAAATTATGTTTATGAGTCATATAGAGTACTATTGCATTATCATCCCTTAGTGTGGAGTTTGTACATTTTGAAAGAAGTGGGACAAAAACAAGGGACCTGAAATTGAATGCTCTTTTTGTTGAACATAAAATTTTGAAAATTAAAAAAAAAATAAGTCATCCATTTAGCCTTCCCCTGACTGCTCATCTAAGGTTTCTGAACTTTTGAAGGGAATCTTTTGTGCAGCATTGTCTCTTAGATTCTATTTCTTCATATACTTAAAATTAACATGTTCATTTCCTTGGAAATGAGCTAATCTACCACTTTCTCTTTATGGATGAGAGAACGAAGCAGAACTAGAAACCCAATTCAAATCTCCCAAATTTCTGCACAGCGCTTCTCCACCTAACCCACAGTTTCCCTAGGTAACCATATACACAGACAAGACTTAGTCAAAACATCAAGATGACCACACATAAGCAAAGCAAAGGAAGGGTATTCTAAACTTGAAACACTGGTTTCCAAAAGGATTTGTTTATTTACTTTGTCAGCCACTTCGAAAAACATTCTACTATTTAAGACAGATAATATTATTTTTTGTTTAATAAATTCAAAATAATTTTCTCTCTTGGACTATACGATATTATTCTATAATTTCTTAGGATCTGTAATAGAGAAAGAAATATATTGTTCTTCAATCTCTCTTTCTTAAGCCAGAGACCTCAGAAAAGTGTGATATGGGTCCTTCAAGCTTCTTCCTCTATTTCCCCCAGTGATCCGCTGCTTACGCAGCCGTATGCGCCAGCTCCCAAATTGCTCTGCTCATTCCTGAAAGTGGAGTTAGAGAAATGAAGAACTCACCAACACCTCAAGGAATGCACAGGCTCATGGTGAGTTGTGTGCATTGAATTTTTATATGTCACATCACATTTGAGATGTTCTTCCAAGACTACACTCTAGGTGGAGGTTCCTTGCGGAGCGTTCTGTAAATAGAAAGCTGTCCAATCAACTTTACATTTGAAGGTGTTAATATTCTAGCAGGTAGGACTGCTACATAGTAGAGCAGTAAAACAGGTATTTTTGCTGCTTTCTAACAAGTAAAACTGTAAAAATCACTTATAAGCCCATGAAATCACAGGAGAAAATGTAACACAGATGAGGAACTACTGTGCTATGATGCAGAACAATTCTACCCTTCACCCAAACCCACCCTCTGTGCACATATAGTTCATCCGACCCCACAGCTGACAGTGGAATTATCTATTTAATATATCATGAAAACAAGGTAATTTGACCTACAATAAAATAAAATGTACCATAGAAAGATAGTCTTTATCAGCTCCAATAGAAAGAAATATCTAAAATAGGGTAGAATATTTCAAGAAAATATTTTTAAAAGTCTTTGCGGTTATCAAACAGAAATTCTTAGCAAGTTCCTGAGTTCCTTCAGCATGTGCTAATATCCCAAGAAACAAGATAATCATAAGACAAAATACTGAAAAAAAAAATTGTAGCAACTTCTTTCTTTGATAATTAATAAGCACGATCACTGACGTTTCTAAATTCTCAAAGCTCTACTCCTTGCTCTGGTTCAAAAAGTCACAACCTCTTCATAGTAAATGGCACAGTGGCCAAATCGGAAAATCCATCAAAAAGACATACGAACTTATGTGACCCAAAGGAATAAATGGGCAAGCACTGCAACAACTTGAAGAAATGAAAAATATGGCAAAAAACTAGTCACACTTTCTTTTGGCTTTCATGGGCTCCTTTTAAATATGCAAAACAGTCAGTCATGGTCAGTGTCTCTCCTGCACATTAGTACTGAAGTAACCAATTGTGGTTAAATGACAGGGTTCCCATCTCATCAGAGTTAACGCGAATGTCGGAGATCATTTTGTTAAACAGTCAAAACAAATGATCACGATTATATCCATACCAATAACTGTAACTTGCCAAATGCTGAATTTCATCTGAACCAGATCAGAGTATTAATGTTCATTTGGAAAAACCCTCTCTCTCTTTGTAATCAATGATTTTCAGAAAATTAGAAATATTTAGAAGACAGAACCAGGGCTTTCTTCATAGTGATCTTTAAAACTAACAAAATCAAATCTTTCCGACATGGAACTGGACCAAGCAGAAAACTCTCTCGTGTTCATAATCATGTGCAGATGCAAATCTCTCACTCTAATGAAATAATGATACCCGATTTTCTGCAGTTTTATTGACAAATAATAAGAAAAGCTGTTTAAATGGGTGTGGCAGGGTGAGGGTTAAATCTGATTGTAATTAGATTGCAGCATGCATGGTCATGTGGTTAATAGTAAATTTTCCTTGATTAACTGATCCTGTTTGTTAAGAGCTCCTATTAACATTAGTGCTCTCCGTATTGGCTGCAGAGACACACCATGGACCAGTGCAAAATTAATGAAGGCAGGTACGCATGCTGATTAGAATGTGGCAGTTTAATAAACTCTTCCAACATTAAATTATTTAATGCATTCATGCTCATGCAGGCTATTCGATGGTCAGCTTGACCACCTATGTGATAATATTGGGAATTGAAATGCAGAGAGTGGAAGAGATATAGTGGTGTATGAGGTAATTAGCTCTCATGTCTGATAAATGGGGCAATACCTATGTGTGCGCATGTTTTAGCAAACCACAAATGGTGCTTTCATTAGCTGGAATCTTCTGTAGAAATTTTTATAAATGTTTAGTTTGATTTTTGCACCATAAACAGTGGATCTGATAGCTATAGTCATTGTCAGTTGAATATTTGAAGCAAGTATCAGTCAGCTATAAAATAGGCTGTCTTGTTAAAATAAATAGGTAACAAAAATTAGATAGGAAGCTTATCAATAAACATCTCCAATCTGGACATAATCTCTATCTGTCATATAGAAAATGCTTTATATAAATATAAATGATCTCACTATATAAATGCAAATATCCATGATATTTTCAGCAAAGTAATAAAACTTTACATTTGTACAATGCTCTGTAGTTTATACAACGCTTGCACATATGTTATGTTATTTAATCCTAATCATAGGCATTTTGGTGGATAGTTTTTATTAATAAGTAGCCACTGTGAGTCTTAAAATCAGAATTCTTATAAGTCAAAGTCCAGAGCTTTTAACACAATTTTACAGTTGCTTACAAAGCTAATATTTGTGGGAATAAACTATTTACAAATCAAGTTAATTTTTAACATTAGGTGAACATTCTGAGAACTTAACGTCTCTGTGAACAAGATGTTGCTTAGATGTGGTAGAAACACAAAAGAGAAATTTTCTATATTTTAACACTAAATATACATAAATATTTTAAATGACTTATATTCTCCCAGACTCTAAGATACTTTCTGGCTGTGTTTTAGGCATCCACAGGAACTTTCATGGTACTCACATGGAATTCAGTATGCTAACACAGAACAATCCAGACTTGGGACCTTGGAGAGAGTGTAGAAAGTATGAACTTTGGTGAGGTCACCAACAAGTTTAGGTTTACTGAATTACAAGACGGCCCACTATAAAAGTAAACCCTGGGAGAATGGTTGAATGAATTTCTCAGTCTAGAGATTTCTATGAGGAAGAAAGTTTCTTTTGCCAATACTACCTTGAGTTTTTCTGCCATTCTTAGGATGCCAGCTAAAATAAGGAGAAATTGATTCTTCGCCTAGCAAAATCAAAGGAGAGTAGAAAGGAAGCCGGGAGTAGCATGGGAGGCCAGGATGGCAAATCTTTCTTCTAGTTTTGGACATTCTTAGGAACTGGCAGTCTGACTTTGAGCAATGAGGGGCCTTGATCTTTTCATATGTAATTTAGAGAATTGGAGAAAGTGAACTCTCAAATTCCTTGGATCTCTGGAAGGCCTTCTAGTCATTTCTTACCAGGAGAAAAGATGACAATAATCTTTTTTGGGCACCCCCTGAGTACTAAAAGGAGCCATGAAATTCTGTGGCAGACAGAAAGCACCACCTTGAACTGCATGTTCTGTAATCTCCCTTCTCCTAAAGGCCTGAATGGTAATTTGGGGCTTTGGCTGGCCTCTGGTATCACTATGGGCCTCAGCCAGCCCGGATGGTCTGACTGAATTCCTCCTGTTGTTTTTTGTCTCTGACTAGCTTCAAAGGATACTGTGGTCATGAATTAACATTGTTCCCTTGGTTAGCAATTGTAACGCTGGTTGCAGTATCATTGGTGCTTGTCCTTATGCTTCCTTTGGACCATGTGGCCAGTTATTGATGTCTGGCATTTCTTATAGGTGGGTGGCAGCTATGTGAATACTATGACTTACAGTAGGCTTTCCACGACATTGTCCTGGCATCCGTGAATTTTGAAGGCTGTAAGCACTGTCCTCCCACTTTTTATAGTCATGGTGTGTTCTGACAAAATGGGTCATATTTTCCTCTGGATCAAGCAGCACATTTGTACAATTAGAAATGTAAACAAGTCCACCTTTATTGTATATTTTCAGCCAACAAGTAATATGGAAAAATCACTATTTTCTATCCATCTAAGTTTATTTATTCCAAAGAAAAATTATAGACTCTCAAAATAGCTCAAACCAGGTTTAATTTTTACTTTTACTTTCAGCCTTTGGCTGCTTTAAAAACTAGGCATAAGGAAGCATTTTAGCTGAATATCTGAAGTGGGAGAAGGCTACTCCCAAAAGAAGGCAAGATCACACTCAAATGAGCTCAAAACAACAACAGTAACTGAGCATTAAGAACGGCAGGATTGGGTGGCTGTGGTAATGAAATGTGGTGAACATGAAAATACAGCTGTGATATTATTCTTTTCTTTAAAATGTCCTATAGGCTCAGGTAACTTTCTCAACAATATCAGTCCCTTTGCATCCTCTACTGCACTATATTTACTATTTGTCAGGCATTTTGAATTCTTTTAAACTTCATGACCACTCAATGAGATAGGAACAATTTTTACTCTTGTTTTACATGTTAGGAAACTGAGTCTGAGAAAGTTTAATTAACTTTCCTGTGGTCACAGAGGGACAGAGACAGAGGTGAAATTCAAACTCAGGGAGTCTCAGTGCTCTTAATCCCTACAAATGGTGTATCTAAACCTACACGATCTAATATGGTAGCCACTGTGCAGCTATTCAGCAGCTGAAATGTGGCTAGTCTGAATTCAGATGTGCTGCAAGTATAAAACGTGATTTAGAAGATTTAGTTTGAAAAAGAGATTATTAAGTGACTCCTTAGTAGTATTCTTCTATAGATTTCATGTTAAAATTAATAATGTTTTGAATATTTGAGTGAAATTATTTTACTAAAATTATTTTCACTTGTTCCTTTTCATTTTTAATGTGTCTACTAGAAAATTAATATTATATTATATACTAAATTATATATATGATGACATATTATTTATACATATTATATAGTGTGTATGTACACATTATATAGTGTGATGCTTGCATCACATATATAATATTTCTCTTGTTCCAATTTTGTTTTACATACTGTCCACCATTAGAGTGTTTCATTTGTAGTAAGAGTTTCATTGGAAAGAAGAAAAAGGTGGAAAACCATTGCTCTGACCAAAAAACACAATGCTCCCACCTCATGCTTCATGTTAATAATTTGATGTAGGATTCAGAATAATCGTCCATCAATAGTAACATAGTAACTATAAAACAAAGTTTGTTGCTTTATATTGTTTGCCATGGAACTTTTCTGATTTATGGCAACAAACCATGTTGAAATATTTTGAAGGCTGAGAATTTCTGTCCAATTGTTGGCCAAACATCATGTATCATGCGCAATTCCCACTTTGTATTGGGGTCTGTAAGAGTAGACATTATGTATTATTTATCATGTTATAAAAGACTAAAATACAAGGAAAGCCTTTGGAAGAATATAATGATGGTAAACAGACTCTGGCCTGGACATGACCAGTGAGATTTTAAGTATTAGGGAAGAAGAGAAGGAAATCCCTCAGGAAGTCTGGGAAAACAACTCATTTCAGCCACAATTGTACAAATAATCTAAGAAACAATATTATCAACTAGAACATATTTAGGTCACTTTTTACATGAAAGTTTCCCTATGGAAAAAAATAGTCAAAATTAAGTTTTCTGTAAATCTCTGTTGCTGACTGACCAAATGTATCTTATAAATGAGATTAATAAGTCAGCAAGTATTATGAGGTACAAGCACTGGAAAGAAAAATCTTAAAAACCACTGTGAGAAGCGACATCAAAAGCAGAGCCCATGAATTATACACTTGAATATTTACACTCTTATAACATGGAGATGACACATAGGAAAAGTCACAAAGTAATGGGTTGTAAATGTTAATGGACATGGGAAGGAATTAATTAAATATATTAGGCTTAAGTACACCTTGTGATTCCAGACATTGCAGAAGACTGAGATAGGCAGAGACAAGGGAGAGAGGTTTTAAACCTCCACTTACAAATTCCAATTTGATTTGAGAGGCAATCACATACTATTTTTTAAATAATTGATCAAATAGAAGAATCCAAGTTTTAACTTTTTCTGAAGCAGTAAAAACAACAACAAAAAATCTTTAATGTTTTTTTCCTCACCTCTAGCTAAAAACCAGCTGAATTTAAAATCAAATTTGGCAGGCACTTGATGGCATGCTTTCAGCATGATGTCTTAAAGATTAAACTATGGAGCAATTCTTAAACATTAATGCAGGTCAGATGGCAAACTCCGTTCACACAAAAGAATCATCATGTCCATCTCTCCTGATGTGTGTCTCGGGTTCTAAGCTGGAAGGATACAAAGAGATATTCTTATTCTTCTGCCTCTTCTTTGAGTTCTAAGAACACCCTTTCAGCGTATTTTGCAGCACATCTAATTCCCCTCTAATACATTTTGCTGGCTTTGGTGTTCAATTTAATTTAAATCAGCAGAATAATCCAAGTGAATCCAGGTTGCTGCGATGTTACATTAGGAAGATCCTATCCATTTGCAGCTAAGATACACCCAAATTCATTAACATTTACTCAGTAGGCTTCCAGCAGGTGACTTTATGGGAGGAAACAGATGCATCTGAATGTCACCTTACCACACATGTGATTATTATACATTTTTGTTTTGTCCATATAATATCGCTGCACCCCATTCTAAGGAAATATGGATAATGGCATCAGTTTAATTTACTTATTGATACACTGAATCACACAGATACGTTCTCTGAGAGGCTTTGACAATTAAATGAGTCCAAATTTCGCACAGGCACAATGAGGATTGACCTCAATGGCTTTCTAAGTGCTAATTACTAAACTTAAATGCAGTATAGCTCAAAGGGCTAAACCACACAGAGGGCACTCAGAGGTTGTGGGTTCTAATCCCCACATCAGTAGTGTGACCCACGGCAAGTCTTCCTAGAACTGAAAAGTAAAAAGGAGCAGTCCAAGTGTCAGTCAGGCTTTTATACCAGGGCAAAAAACCTGGTTGGGGACCTCAAATGTAAGTTCTGTACATCCTGAAGAAACAGCCCCTTGCTGAAAGAAGTCTTTATAATTGAGCTACAGAGACTAAATAAACCTAAAACCATTAGTTGACAAATTAAGGAAAACTAACTACAAAATGTTGACAAAAATGCAAAGAAAATTCTAGAATCTCAGAGAATGAAGAGATTGTGTGGGCCCACTAGGCCTGTGGAAACATTCAGAGTGACGTTGCGATGGAGTAGAATGAATATACGGCAAGAGTCACAGACCTTACTAGTTCTAGGGCCAGCACATCTCTGAACCATATTTTTCTTTCTTTATAAAATAGAAATGATAGCTCTTTGCCCTATAAATGTGCAAAATTGCTGTGGGGAAACAAATGAGACCATGAGAACAAAAATATTTTAAAAAGATCTACAAAAATATTTTAAAAGATCTCCAAAGATCTGAAGTGCTATAGATGTAAATTGCTATGTATTATTGGGCTGCTGGATTCATTCATTAAAAAGGAGATCTGGAACAGCAGATTCAGCCTTGGCATTGAGAGCAGTTTGGGGGTGTGTGTTGCATGCCTCTGTGGGGAGAACCAAAAGACACAGTGGGCGGGATGCTGCCATGCTCTGCGTCTGTAGAGTGCTCCTCCTTGAGAGAAAGATGGAATGACAACAGCACCCTTGCTCCGAATAAATAAACCCTACATTACAGTAAAAGGAGAAGATTAAAAGAAAAAGGTGGGGTGGGAGGAAAATAAAAGAAGGAAGGAGGGAAAAGAGGGAGGGAGGAAAGAAGAAAAAGAATTTATAGCTCTACTGAAGTCTCCTGAGTGACACCAGAGGGTGAACAGCATTGCCTGCAGCCTAAGGATTCAATCCATACATGCTAAGTCTGCTCCTTAGCTTGTTGTCTCCTCCTCCTCTCCCCTCCCAAACCCTCCCCTTCCCATTCCTCTTCCCTGCTCCATCCTTCTCCCCCTCCCTTCCCCACCCCTCACATAAATTCTCTCCCTAAATCCCTAGCCCGTGGGTGAATTTTCCTGCCTCCTGATCCCTCTCCTCACACCTTTTCCATTCTCCAAACAAATTATGTTCTTCTCTGCATTGTTCTGTGTCCTTTTAAGCTGTGTTAGTCTGGACTTTCTTAGTTCCCTCCTATTCTTCTCTTTTCCATTAGTTTGAACAACAAAACAAGAGCCTAAGACCTGAGCAGAGAGACATATTAGATTATTAACTATGAAATGTCTGATTCCTTAAGTACTAAGTTTGACAGTTGATATCTCTGACATTTCACTCTGACACTTCCTGTTTTATGTTTATTGTGAAGGTACATCCTCATTCTTTCACATGCATAGTTTGGCTTGTGATTATCTTTCAAAATTTTTTAGAGCAATTTTTATGAAACCATGGATAAGTCAAAAATTTGTATTATTTTCAAATATGAGTTACAACCTGGAAAAAATGCAGCACAGATGGCTGGAAATACCAACCAAGTGTTTGGGAAGGATGTGGCTAGTGAAGACACAGTACATCGGTGGTTTGAGGAGATCCATTCTGGTGACTTCAATCTTGAAAATGAGCCACGTGGGAGACCAGAGACCAAGGTGGATAATGATGAACTGAAAGCTGTAGTGGAAGCGAATACATCTCAACCTATGCATGAATCAGCAGCAAAGTTTGGCATTACTAGTCCAACAATATTGGACCATTTGAAACAAATTGGCAAGGTAAAGAAGCTGGATAGATGGGTACTGCATGAATTAAACAAGAGTCAGAAGAGAAATCGTCTCGAAGCTTGCCTTTCTTTGCCATCACGATATAAAGATGAACCATTTCTATACTGTATATATTTTTACATGTGATGAAAATGGATTCTTTTTGACAGTCGCAGGCATTTGGTACAATGGTTGGATAAAGATGAAGTGCCAAAACACAGTCCAAAACTGAATATTCATCAAAAAAAGCTATGGTGTCTGTTTGGTGGTCCAGCACTGGTATTATCCACTACAACATCATGAAATCTGTTCAATCCATTACAGTAGATGTCTACTGCAACCAACTGGATGAACTGATGAGGATGCTTATGATTAAGCAGTCAAGATTGGTCAGTAGAGACAGGCCAATCCTCTTGCAAGACCACATGTCATACAAACAACACTGCTCAAGCTACAGAGGCTGGACTTGGAAATTCTCTGTCATCCGCCGTATTCACCAGTTAGCACCAACTAACTACCACTTCTTCCAGACTTTGGACTACTTCTTGCAAGAAAAAATATTTAATTCTCAACAAGCTGTGGAAAACACCTTTCACAATTTCATCACCACTTGTTTTGTAGGCTTCCTCGCTGCTGGCATAAACAAGCTACCCTTAAGATGGCAAAACTGTCGATAGTTTAGGTACACTCTTTGATTAATTGTACTGCTTCTTGTTTGAGATACAATAAACCACACTTTTGATTCGAATTAGATATTTCATATTTGATGACCTAATAAGATCTGCCTTATCAGGTAGGGAAGAAAGGCTGTAATCATCTCTATGTAAATATAAGAGGATGATATACAAAGATCTATGGGATTGTGATAGTTAACTTCTACTAATATGTACCATATGCTAGGCATTATTTCCAAAGCTTTACATTTCTCAGCTCCTTTAATTCCCTCAATCACCCTACAAAATTTTGGGTACTGTTGCTATCCCCATTTTATAGAAGAGGACAGGGAAGCCCAAAGAGGACAACTAATTTGCCCAAAGTCACACAGCTTTAAGTCTGGCTGAGTATCTTGTACTTAGCCACTAGAGGGGATGGATGCCTGATTAGGGAAATGAATCAATGTTCAAAGTATTGAAGTGAGCTTTATAGAGCTGGAAGTAGGGGATTTGGAATTTTGTGGGTAGAGAGAGTAACACCTGCCAAATAGGTCATAGCCAATCCCAAGAGTACCTACCACAAACTCATGACAGGGATATAATATTGCCTAAGGTCAACCCCTCTCTAGGCAATGTTTTCTCAAGACTGGATTTGTAGGGTCAAATATTATTGAGAAATTATTTTGTATTGACTACGAATTTCACTGGATATAGGAGAGTCAAATAAAGCAGAATGAAAACGAAGCTAAACTCAATGAAGGCCCATATATTAAACTTAGTCTAGAACTCTCAAATTGTTATACATCTGGGAAGAGCCTGCTAATCAAAGACAGTAGGACATGATCCACATGTCTAATGCATACATGTGGGAATGGCATGACTTTTTTTATAGGTGCTTCATGAAGGTTGATATGTCATTGCAAAGTGGCCCTTGCAATGTTCCCTTGCCAACCCTATATGTGTCTGATAAGATACAAAAACAATATAAATTGTTCTACAGTTCAAGTAATCTTTTTATATAGTAGTATCTTTTTTTCTTTGATATTCACATTTCTTTCTCTCTCTAGTTCATAAAGGTTTACACTATATCTGATATTGAATTTGTCTAAAATCATTTTTCATGAATTTAAGCTTTAGGAGAAATTCTTCAGGTACATTCTAGAGTTGAGTAATTGACTGTTATTAGTATTAATAGGAATTACACAGCCAAATCCCACTGCCATGCACTGAAAATTTACTCCTTAGGATCAAGCTTCAGTAAAAATTTGAAAGTGTTGAAATGTAATTTCCAGTTCACAGACCTCTCAAAAAGACAAAACAGATATGGGAGCTAGATTTGAGATAATAGAAAGGAAACTTCTTAGTTTGCACTGCTTAGAATTAGAAATGTATAATAAGTAATCATATTTTCTTGAAAATGTAGGAATCCATTTGCTATAATTCACAGGACTGAATTGATATGTAGGAGAAGCAATCATTCTTATGAGGGACTCTTAATAGCAGATCCTTTCTACGCATTTCTTCGAATAAAGGGTACCTCTGGCTGTATTTCTGTCTGCCGGAGCCATTTCTTTGACTTCGCATCTCTGTAATACATATTATTTGAATATCTGGAATATGTATTATTCCCTTGTAAATAGGTTGTGAAAATTACCAGCCCACACAAATTTTATCAATATCTCTCATGCTAGGTTTTATTCCTGACGTAAAATAAAAGAAATTGGCCTTTTTTCCTCTTCACCTGATATAATTTGTTACTTATCTTGAAGGAAAAAAATTTTTTAAAGTATGTCAATAATCAGCTACTGATATGTATTTTAAAACGTGGGTAAATTATAAGAAAAAGTAAGCTTGGATTTCCTGATTCTGCGTGTTTAGGCAAGAAACCTTCTGTGTGCACAGTCTCTGCATTAGTCTGACGCTGTCTGCCATGAGGGCACAAAGAAACCTGCCGTAGCCATTTCACTTCTCTACATTAGTATCTTCCATATTTCTAAACTTGATTCACAATCATTCCACACCAGGGGAGGTATCACGACTTTTGAAATTCTCAGTACCTTTCAATAAAAAAAGATGAAATAATTTTACATAAGCAAGTTTAAAATGTCAGGAGAACAGAAATGGATATATTTGAAATCGTTTCTGAAACAAAATTTGATTTTTGCCAATGCTGCATGAAAAAGAATGAAATATCCAAGAAAACATTTCGATATTATACAGTCCTTTTGACAGAAGGTCAGTCTTATACTTCTAAAACTTGACATCCTAAAATAATATCAATATGTTTAGTTAGAAGATAGAATATTTTCTGAAAGTTTGCTTTAAGCAAAATCAAAAATAGGAGGAATTGAAACAAAATATGTTAATAAACTAAAGCATGTGCTGTTTTACTCTGTGCTTAGTGAGGAGTTATGTTTATTATTTTATAATCATCATAATTTTAAAAATTGCTGTATAAGAGGTTTTAGCAACATCTCTGTGGTGAAACACGACCATCCAAATTCCCATCCACAAATCTTTACACAAATCTACTTTGAAGAAATGTATTTCTTCTATTCAACAACTACAGGTTATTTTAGTAATGCATCCAGGTAACCAGAAGCTAGGTCAAAAATATCTTGGAAATAACACATTTCATATGTTTTCTGAAAAATTCAAAAGTGGTGCATATCATCAAGGGGTCTGCAGAAAGAAACATAATATATAAAATGCCAACCTTAGGTAGAGCATAATTTGTTCTTTAATGTGCTTGTCCTCATCTGGAAAAATCATTCTATATTCATAAAGACGTTATGTTTTTGAATGTTTTGTCCTAAACTATGAATGGATTTATGAAGATATTTTTCTTCTTAAAAACTGAAAAACAGTCACTTTCATTCTGTGAAAGGAATGTCCATTGATGATTATGATTTGTATTCACAGACTAATATCAACCGCAGAGATAAGGAAGTGCTAGTTTTTTTAAAGTGGCTCTCATTTCAAGAATCTGCAGAGAACTTATCCCTGAATCTCCACATTGAATAGGTTGCAAAATTTCAACATTTCTAGGAAGGACATGGTCTTTGAAGGAACCCAGGAGTGAAGTAGAAGTATTCCCACCAATGGCACTTTTGAAAATGGAATATGATTCTCGGGTTCCTTGAACTAGAAATCAGTAGTGAGGAAAGCTGGTTGCTCCATTTGCTTTTAATGAGTTGAAGGAGTTGACCAAGGGGCAAGAGATGATCAGGGCACAGTGCACAGTGCTGAAAACTATCTTCTGTGAGATGAATGGAAAGAAAACCCCACTGCACAATTTTACAGAGTTAAATTTCTTAAAAAGGCAATGGGCAAGTTTAGCATCCCTTTCTTCTTCCTTCTTGATATCTTCCATCTTGCAACACCAAAACATTTCTGTCTATGTATTGTGTGTACTGAGAGCAAACTAAACATAGACTTCAGAATAACTTCCTTACCTACTTTGTTCCTGCTGATCACATCTTGGATTTTGGTGCCTTGATACCTTCGCAAAGGGAATACCCTGAGCTGGGAATATTCTCCTTCCTTATAATAATTCTACTTGCTTCCAGGGCTCAATTCAAACACCTCTTCAGTTGGAGTTCACCTTTTATCTCCTGGCACATTATATGTTTGGTATATGCTTCCTGTGTAATATATCTATTTCTGAATGAATGTGTATCACTGATTATTTGTACATTAACCAACCACTTAAATATGTCACTGTGTTTAAATGTTGATCTTTCCAACTAGATGATAAGTGTTTAGAAGAATAAAAGATCTTTCATTGTGGTGTATTCTCAGTGTGTGTGACAGATATCCTTTTATACAATAAGAAGTCAGTGAATGTCTTTTGAATGAAAAGTAGGCATGAGATAATATTAGTAGAAGATATGAAGATTCTCAACCATGAAAAGTTTCTCACATTTTAAAGTATATTGGAAAACAGTATCATAAGACTAAAGTAATCTCAACTAATGCAAGATCTCCAAGATTTCCCTCAAGTTGACATTGAAAGTAGAATCATATTAAATTATGATTTCCCTGAATTCCACTTACCAAATTCAGTAAGCAGACCTCTAAAGCTTTCGAAAAGGAAATCTTGGAAGGATATTAACAAATGACACACATAAATGAGGAAAAGGCAAACTAATGTTTTAAAGATTAATAATATATGAGTTTTGATTCAAAATGCAAGCTGTCCTTCTCCTTTTGGGGGGCTGAAATGAAAAAAAAGTCATGGGCATTAAAAATAATCCCTTTATTTCCAAAGAGTCTTTCACATAGGAAGCTCAAAACATGCTAACAATCTTACCTGGCAGTTAGATCGTTATTATCTCCATGTTGAATCTAGGGGCAAAGAATCAGGGGGTACCAAATGTCCAAAGTTACACTGAATGTCAGTAATCTGACCAGGAGAACGATGCATGCCTTCTGAATCCTTGACTCAATATCTTGCCATGGGGCTACATTTTCTACACCTTTCAAGGGAGGAAATGTAATGAGAAACATAATTTTTAAAGAACAACTAATAACCGCCAAATTTGAAATTTTCTAAAGATCACCTCCTGTCCATTTCGTCACTGCACTAAGCTAAGTCCTTTTTAAGTTATCAGTAGATTATTGCAATAGCCTCCAGCAGGACTTTCCATTCTCAGTCTCTCTCCTTGCCAAATATCCCTCTTATTACTGTGATATGTCTCCCCAAATCATGCAGTTCAAAGATAGTAGTGCTCCTCACCTCATTTCACTAGTTATTAAGATCTTATACAATCTCATCATACCCTAAGTAGCCAACCGTATTTTCCTACCATTGAACAGTTTAATGTATAAGACACTTTCCCAATTGGATCAAGTAAATTAATCTTGACTTTTCAGATCTATCTTAAATATGTGAAGGCTCGCCATGATGCCAGGCACAAAATAGATGCTCAATATATACATGCATTATTTGACTAAATAATTAAAAAAATTTAAAAAGTGTTTTTGAGGCACTGGTAAACTGAAGCACTTATAAGCTTCTTTTAATGTTACCATATAACTTTTTACATGTAAATATTAATAAGTTCAACTGTTCTAGGGAAAAAAGTCAACAGAGGCCCTTTTCCCTCTTCCCATCTAAACCACTGAGCTCTAAAACATTCCTCTGAGATTTACTTCACACAGAATTCATAAGACAATTCTATATTCAGAGACGTTGAATTTATTTGAATACCAAAAGCTTAAAACTTGAGTTTATTTGTCTTCTTATAAGCACTTCACTAAGGCAGACCCAACAGGTATCAAGTTAAGAGCAACATCTGGATCTCTCATCCGTGCCTCATAGAGGCAGAGTGTTTTGCTGAAGAATTGTAAGACAATACGTTAAAAAAAGGAGACAAAGCTAGCAAACCCTAGGTACCACAGAATAAAGAACCTAGCTCATCTTTCTACAATTGAGAAGAACCGTGAGTATTTTCCTACTAGCTCCCATTGCAATTACTTGGAAGACATAACCTCTCAGAGGAGAGTTCTCATCCACCTTGAGTATTTGTCTCTGGGACAAGTATTCATGAATTTTCACTTCCCTGGTTTAATTTCAATCTTAGGTGGGCAAACAAGCATTTGTCTCACAATGGACCCCTTCTTGTCAATCGTGTAGATGATTAGCTCCTTTGCAATTTAATGGTAATCAAATCCAATGAATGCCACAGTTGGGTTACTCATGGGTCACCTCCTTGACATTCCCCATTCTGCTCTACCTGTGTCCAGCAAGGAGACAGCATTTATTTTTGTCAATTATCACGAGACCATTTCTTAGGTAAGGAAAAAAGCCTACAATTCCTAATAGGCTTATTATTAGTAATGCAAACACCTGGTCAGCTATTGCTGTTTAGTGACCGAGATTCACAATGGCACAAGCAGACAACTGACATTTTGCCTTAGCACGCATCTCTGGCCAGTGATAATTAACCTGAAGGTAAAGAACTAGTCATTTTCTTAATACAACAAGGCACCTCTTTCAAAGTTGGGGCTCTTCCTGTTTTAATAATCAAAAGGAAAAGACCTTTGGTACTTAATATTTAAACAAAATGTTTAATATTTACACAGTAAAGTTCTTCTTCTGATATTAAACCAGCATTAAAGCAGGGATGGAAATTGGTTTATAATCTCTGACACTAGGACTGAAGCCTTGTAGTGTAGTAAACAATGTCACTCTTCAGATGGGCACCACCTGCAATGGGTTCAGAAATGTCAACTGTAATTAAACATTTTATTTCAAGGATAATTCATAGGTTATGTGCATGAAGAACTGCTTTCTGCCATGAGAAATTTCAAAGTACTGGGCTGTGTAAATAAGGAGGTCTTTTTTTATTGCATGCTTTTTAAAAACCACATGCAAACTGCCCGAGCTTTAATTAATATTATTCTTAAACATATGCTTTATATTTTTCAAAGATTTTTAAATTCAATCCATGAAGCTTGACTGGTAAGATAGCTCTCTTCCTTACCAATTTTTTCCTCTAGCTATAAGTGAGAATACTGCAGTGGGGAAAGAATATGGTTTGTTGGAAGCTAACATGGTAAACGAGTGACAAAGTTGGAATTGGCTCTCAACAACCCTAAATTTTTTCTTTGGGGCTTTAGTTTCAGTGAAAATCTGAAGAAAATTTACAATTTTAAAAAGGATGATAAGTTATTCAAAGGTGTGGGGGTCACCTAGCACCTCCAATAATGCTTTTGATCCTGATGGGAATTTTGAGTGAAATTATTCAATTAAGAAGCGTGTGTGTTCATGTGTGTGCGTGTGTGTGTGTGTGTCCCTGTATGTAAGAAGGGAAGAAGTAATCTTCTATTCTGTCTGTATAAATAAAAATTCACTACTATTTCTTGGTAACAATTTGTTAAAACCTGGCATAACAACGGAAAGATTTAAAACACATCTTTTCTGGACCTCTACCCCAATATTCTACATCATTTTTTTTTTCTCAAAATAGAGCTTAAAGGGAAAAGACTTAAGTAAAAATGCTCTTAAAATAATGAGAAAAACTCTGGATAAAAGTAGTACTTTTTTGTGCATTTCACACAGTCCATCACGAAAGAGTACTCTTTTCTCCATTCAAGGCAACAAGGAAAAAAGATGCTCTGTCTGTCTCTCACTAACTTTCCCTCCCTGTGCTTTCTGAATTACTTCATAGCCAAATACTTTATGACATATATCACCATGTATCACTTACAAAAGAGAAGTCCTTATGTACATACACAAGGTTAAGCACTAGGTAAAGTCTCTTGTCAGGGAAGGCAGAGCCCCACCTCTACCAGATGGGCACCTTGAAGAGAAGCCTTTCTCTGGGCAAATGGGGCCATGCACATCGAGGTACTCTTTCAGAGATAAAACGTTAGTTGTCGTTGGGAAAAATTGGTTATTAATAGCAAAATACAACAGATACAAGTCACTATTCCAAAATGAACATTTGTTAAATGAGCTCTGATTATACTTCCTTTAATTAATAATCTTGTCTTTCAAAAATATTAATATCATTAAAGCTATGTAAAAGCATGAGAAAAAGAAATGGTACATTAAGAAAAAAATGCTATAGATCATATATATATGCTAACTAAAATTACATTTAAATTAAAAACCTGCTATATGGGAAACAATGCTTGAAGGAAATTTGACAATGTGTTAGGATGGCAGAATTATGGGTAATAATTTTCCCATTTTCCAAATTTCTGTAATGTGATCATATGACTTTAATTATTAAAAGTCCACGTCCAGTAAGAAGATAATCGCTTTGAGGAATTAAAAAGCCCACAGTGCATTTGTTCATCAAAACACATTAGAGATGAGGTGGGAAGAAATTTGGTGAAGGCTTGGATCAAACACAATTTGAATTTCTTTGTCTCTGTATCTCCCACTCAACACAGAGAGAACAGTCCAGCATGAGTGATGGCGAATTAGGATGGAGAGGGAAAAGACAGGAGAACACTACTGGAACGGCTGGTGGGTCTGACCCTGGAGTTTCTGTTTCACTAATTTCAGATCCCATGCATTAAGTATTTCTTTTATCTTCCTGTTAAAATGGTGCAACATGATAGAAGAAAGACAATCATTTTCTCAGTCCAGCCATATCCAATTCTAGTGAGGAGCACAGTAAAGGCTGTGGTTTGGGTTATGTTTATAGCTATCACAAAACAGGATTATACCATAGACAATGTACTTCAGCTACATAAACCACTGCTAAATTAGACCAGACATAGACATTACATTTACAAAGCAATTTTGAACTCAGAAAGGATGTGTCTAAGATCGCAAAGCTAGTAAATGACAGAACTGATAAGATGGCACAAATGATCAACTTGATTGTTCCATCAACAATTGAGATATAAATGTAGATATAGATACAGATGATACAGACATAGATATCTTTGTCTCAACAGGCACTTAATCTTTGGTAAACAGTTCTCATTTAGAAAACAAGGTATCTCATTTTCCTTTTCAACCTGACATGATTTCCCACTGTATTTCTCCTGTGATGGCAATGGACCTGCCTACAGTGACAATGTCAAAAGCCAGCCACATAATAAACCCCATTAGCCAGCCTTGCAGTCTTTAGGGGTGGAGAGGTACAAGGTTCTAGGCACAGATCCTTCATATAACCAACCGGGTGAGGGGCTGGTAGCCATGGAAGAGTAATTAGAAAAAGGATTCTTCCCCTAGAGGCTTCTTCTTTACCTACTGAGATGGGAAAGGCTTAGGAGAGAGATTCCTAAACCACTACACCTGATCAAATAACAGGAATTCATTTAGAACCAATACAATATTAAAAGCTATTTTTTTCACCACGAAATGAATTGATTAACTTTTCCTTCTACAAATATATCACTAAAACTTTCTGACTGCACAAACTCTCCAGATAAAATTAATGGCTTTGTTTTGAAAATTAATTTAGATATTAAAAAATTATATTTTCCACCAAGATCTCGGTTACTCAGATTAAATATTAACCAAAAGCTGTCTTCTGCTTAAATAGAATTTAGCCTTTGAAGTGTTTTTATTAATCTCTTCTGATGTAGGTGCTTGAAATTCTATGAGAGTGCCGCCGCCGCCCGTTCGGTGCATCACTTACTGTAATTTATTTTCAGAACATAATTCTATTTATAAATGAAAATCCTATTAAAAGAAGACAAGAAAAATTAGTCCTAGACTTTGCATTGGTAGAGTAGAAACAAAATGAGCGGCCTAACCTGAAGTGACATTTACAAATTACCTGTTAATTTAAACCGGGTTGAGGGATGACAGAGTTTAGTCAGACTGACAGGAAGTACCGAAGGAATGACAGTTGGGTCTGGAGTGGTCATAAAGCTCTTAGGACTGGCACATTTATCTGTGTTCCTCTGCTACCGCGCCACCTCCCAAAAAGCTCCCCGCCTAGCAAATAATATATTTTTAAAAATATTTACAATTTTGGCAGACTAGTGAGTAAAGGTTTTACACAGCCAGAGGCTTTCCTGCTTTTTTTTAAAGGGGAGAGGAGCATGTATTAACAATGGCTTCAGGCTTTAGTCATGTGAGTGTCCTCCCTCAACTATTTCAGCCCAAGTATCGATTGTTTTCTTCTTGGGGGTCTTTCAGGGCTCAGCAAGGCTACAGAACACCGAATACCTATAAATGGGCACATAGACACACACCTCGCCCTCCCCCCACCCCAATGGTTTTAAGAAAGAGCTTGCGCTCCTTTTACATTTTCTACTGTATTTTTGAAATGTAAAAACCAAAAATATCTTGTAAATAAAATCGAAAACAATAATCTTTTAAGAAGGAAGTCTAAGAAGGGAAAAGAATTGCTTTAGACTTGTTTTTTTTTTAGTTCAATGTCAATTACTACCAGCCAGAATAAGTACCTGCAGATATTATACATATCTAAATAGATTTTAGTATGTAGCAATTAAAACTCATTTTCACAAAACTTCTACTTCACATTTGATTAACAAGGATCTAAATTTTTCTGTCCGTGGGTATGTCCCCAGTAGTATTAATATAAGCTACATAGAGTAGAAATATATATACACATGCATAACACACATACACACAAACATACATAACACACAACACACACATAACACACAACACACATAGTATACCCAGGAGTTTGTCTTTCATGAGCAAGACTTCTTATCTTAAAAAACAAAACTAGTGTTTATTTTTTAAGAGACAATCTTTACATGCATAAGTGAATGACAATACACATATTTGAATTAAAATAAAATAGAAATTAAAATTAAAATAAAGTTAGGTAAAATAAAAAACAATAAAATAAAAATGTGACACCATCTTTGCATTCTTAAATTAATGACAATAAAAACATCCTCGTGTTTTATCTGCCTGCTTTCTGGTTAAGATCCCTGCCTTATTTTGCCTTCTTTAAATGCGTTCTCTATGTGAGAATTCAGCAAATTTCAAGGAACTGTTGCATTCTTTCTTCTTGTTTACTCATTCTGGAATTCTATTGACTGTGCAGGGTTAATTCTGTAACATAAAAGTAATTGTTGTGAATTATTTACACCCTGATTCTCAGAGAATCTTCACATAACTTTCAGTAGTGATTCTGGACTGAAAAATGACTGAGTTTAGGCTTACTTCTCTGAACAAATGTCTCATTATAAAAAGTAAAGGTGCCTACCAGAGGCGATGAACCATTAGTGTATTGTTTTAGAAGGGGAATGTTACCAAAGTAAGAGAGAATTTTCTTTTGAAATTTTGATCCAATATTCTCGATTTTATAATCTTTTGTTATCTAGCAATAAGGAATAATTTAACCCCTTACTACTAGGATAATTGGAATAATCACATGAATAATTAGTATTTCTCGACAAGAAATTAGTTTTGAATAGATTAAAATGTCAAATTGGGAGGAAAAGTTTGAAATCTGAGGTTCTGATGAAGAGCGTTTTGGAAAAACTAATCCTCTTTCCATACAGTGTTCCAGCCCAGTTAGCAGAGAGCCTGGCCCATCTTAAAGTCCTCTCCATACAAATTTCGTGACTCCTGTTATCAAGTCATTGGAAGTTAACAGCAAAATATAAAATAAAGTTCTGAAAGGGCTAATTAAGAGAAATTTTTCGGTTCTTTCTCCCGCCATCCCAGAAGTGTCATAGGAGACTTTTTCCCAATGCCATCTACTATTAAAAAAAAGAAGAAGAAATATACCTAGTCTTCTTTGTCAGGTAAATAAACGCTTCTTGTACTAAATGCTACTTTTGAGGTTTTTTTTCCAATCTGGGTTTAGAGATAAATTATAAATTATCTGTGTCTTAGACTCCTCTGTCACATTGCTGTCAAGAAGCATATGCCTGTTTAGGCAATCCTGGATATTTCTACAAGATTTATGAAATGTTACTTTGCTCTAAGATTGATATCCACGTCCTTATTCGGTCTATCAAGGGCATATGATAATGATAGCGATCAATGTTATTTTAACACTGCACAAAGGCCAGGGTGTCAAGGCCATCACTTCATTAGACAACAAGACTATTGATTATTAACTAGAGACTGGCTAAAATCGAAATACCTGTACAATCTGCCCATGCCAAAAAATTATCGGTGGGCAAGCAGATTACATAATCTGTCAACCACTATGAAACTCTTTCAAAGCTGAACAGAGTATGAGGAGCATTTCAAAGGACATTTCACAATGAGCAATTTCTCCTTTACGTCCCCTGACCCTCTGCGATCCTCCCTCCCAAAGCTGAAATCATTTTGGACTTGCAACACTGCTTAAGTCCTGACCTGGTGATGCAAATGCTCATTGGAAATTGAGGGGAAGGGGGTGAGAAAACTGCTAAGGCTCGGGTGGGAGCAGGCAGGAGAGGAAGAAAGTGAGAGGATAAAGCTGCAAAGGGAAATAGCTAAGGACTATTTATGCCCTGCCTTTTCTGACATTCCTAATTCTATCTTTTTAAAAACAGTAAATGTTTTCTAAATATCACAGGGCTAAAGAAAACCATTTCCCCTCCCTGTCAAGAGTCCTATTATTGTTTAGCTGACTCCAATAGTTTTTTACATGCAAATTTATCAAATGTCCATTCTCTCCGCCCTGAGCTAAGAGCTATGAAATTTGTATACTCTCTATGCAAGTATTAAGGAGGCCTCTCTATCCTGGAGTTATATATTTGTACTCTAAGGCAATTTCTCCATCACGTCTGCTTTAATTGGACCATGCTTTCTAATCAGCATAATTTCCCCCTTGACCAGCCCTCTGTGCCCATACACTTAGAAAAAAGAAATGGGTTAAAAGGAGGGCATTGACAAAAACAGCTTGTTCAAGGCAGTGATTTGAACGCTTCTTAATGGAGCTCTAAGAACTCGTCCTAAGTAAAGCAAATGGCATGAGGCATGTGGAAAACTGATTAGTGAGGACCAAAGCAGACATTTATTGCCTAGAGGTAGAAAGTCCACTAATCTTCCTGTTAAACCTCTGTTTTCATTTCCGTCTCAACTAACCTCACTCTGGACCAAATTCATCACCTGTCTTAAGCCTCCAACTGCTTCTGAAATCAAAGAAGTCAAGGAAACAGTGAATGGAATCTCACTCATTTATTTCCCCCATTGGTCCCTGCATTCCCAAAGATCAGTTTGAAGTGGCGAGATGTCAGGACTTTGGCCCCTCACAGCTTTTACATTTTTGTTTTTCAGAAGCAATCTTAGGAACCCAGAATCATGGTTCTGAAACCATCACCAGTGGTCCTACGGAAGGGAGATGGGACTGACTTCAGTAAACTGTTGAGCACACGGAAAAAAAATCCCAAACTATTATAATTGTAACATGAAAATGTGATGGGAGTCTTTAATGTCACGAAACTAAGCCCCTGGTCAAACAATGTTGATGGTGCTAGGCTAATATGGCAGAGTCCTTTTTGATAAGTGAGTGAGAGGGTCTAAAAACACAAATTTTTAAAAAGACCATCAAAGCTGGAACACTTTGAGCAACAAAATAAATAACAGCATTAGATTAAAATTCAAAGTATAAAATATATATGAGTCCATCCAGCTATGAATAAATGAAGGAATAAATAAGTAAATAAGAAGAAGAGAAAAATCTTCCCCATAGAATTCCAAATAATTTATGTAGATACTCTCCCTTCCAGGAGACGGTGCTTAGTGCCCCCCACTTTCCCTGCCCTTGAATGTGAACTGGATTTAGTGACTTGCTTCCAAAGCGGGAGAAGTGGTCGAGGAAGAGAGGATGAGCTTATAACAGAGAAAGCTGTCACACAACACCAGGAGCAGGAGATCAAGACTGACACCACCAGTGAAAAGTCATGTTGATAACATGTACCCCTGACAGGATGTAACAAGAAGGGGCTTCACTTCCGTGGTATTCTTTCCAAAAATGTATCACTCCAGTCCAATCAGGAGAAAAAAAAAATCAGACAAACCCAAATTAAGAAACATTCTACAAAATATCTGACCAGGATTCTTTAAAACTGTTAAGGTCCTGAAAACATGGAAAGGCTGAGAAACTGTCACAGACCAGAGGAGATTAAGGAGATGTGATATTCAAATGCAATATGCTCAACTGAATTTGATTCTGGAACAGAAAATGAATATGAGTGCAAATTAGTGAAATCTGAATAAAGTCTGGAGTTTTATTAATGCTAGTGTGTTAATGTTGGTTTCTTAGCTCTGAAAAATATACCTCAAAATGTAAGGTGTTAACACACTGCGGAAGCTGAGCGAGGAGTATATAAGGATCTCGGCACTCTCTTTGCAACTTTTCTGTAAATCTGAAATTATTCCAAAGTAAAAAGTTTATTTACAAAGTTCAAAAATATCTCCATAATGATAAGCCTAGAATTTTTTCATTGTGTAAAGGAGATAAAAATGTAGAAAACATTTTTGTCAAGAAAAAGAATGAAATGGGAAGGGATAACTTATTTGTAAAAAACAGCAAAACAAAACTACATATACACATTTGCACGCTGTGTAAGTGTATACATAAGCTATAGCTACACATATATTGATAGATCATAAATATACAGATAAATGAATACTATTACTGCCATTCTACTATTCATTTATTCAGTGTTTTATTCATTCATGCATCTGCCATTTTTGAAATAGTAACTATTACATATGAGGTACTTTGCTGTGGGCTGGGTGTCCAACCACTGACAAGATGAATATGAGCCTTACCCCCAGGGAGCTTTCATGTAAGCTCATAAAAGTTTTGTGCTACAAAACTTTTAAGACTGCAAGAATTTCTTATTACAATGTGTGTATCCCCTAGAGGTATTTAGCTCTACATTAACAAAATTCTTGGGTTCCAAATCCAGACCTACCACTTATTGGTTATGTGGTTCTGAGCAAGATTCTTAACATCTTCCTGTGCCTCAGTTTCCTGGTCTGGAAAATGAAGATCATAATAATTATTGCATATCAAAGCTATCGTAAGGGTAAAATAAATCCTCACATATGTTAACAAATGTGATGCAAATGTCAACTATAATGCAAAGGACAATTACTGTGCTATCTACCAGGGCCTACCAGGAAAAGGAACCACGGCAGAACACAAATCAGAAAGGAAGAGGGAGTTTTGACTTCAGAGATGGGAAGATACCAAGAAAAAAACTTTCTCTACATCATAATTTTGCCTAGAGTCAGCTTTAGAACTAAATATATAAATGTCCATAAGAAAAGTACAAAACAATCTTGTGAACTAAGTAAAAGTCACACATTATTGTCCCCAAAAATGGATGAGGCACCTGAGGCCCAAAGATATTGAATAACTTGCTCATAACTTCTCACTGAGCCAGTAACACATGCAAAACGAGAATTCAGTCCCTTTGGCATTGAGAATGTTACCACAAAGGTTTCGGTTCTTCAGCACCAAAACCTTTGTGCCCACCCCAGCAGGACTCAAGATCTAAAACTGCCTTTTGGGTTTACGGATGCTGTGATGAGGAGATTTCTGTGTTGTTGTTTAGCCAGAAGGGATGCCAAAGCCTCCGTGTTGCTGTTCTTCAGTGAGATCTTCTTAATACTGTGACCCTCCTCACTGACCCTTTCGGTCTCTGTGTCATCATCTCTAAGCCCAAACCTCTGGCCATCCAAGAGAGGCCTCTACCACGAGCCATGCACCGGTTTTCACTCTCTCTCCTTTCCTGTGTTGTACAGTGCAATTAAATTATGATGTACACTTGTATTTTAATGTTATATTTATAACTGTACATATGCCCAAAGGCTTTAGCAGGAGTTACATTTTTATATCTTAAAAAAAATATACATATTCAAAATATCAGTTTTTGAAAAACAAGAAAATTTCTTCAGTAGATTTCTTCTTTTTACAAGACAAGAAAAAAGTCAAAATTTTCCCTAGGCTACTTCACGAAGCATTAGATCAATTTGAAAAGTTTTTTTGCTTTTTAAAAAAAAGCTTCTGGTGCTTCTTCTGGCTGTTTTTCCCCCCATATGGCACATAGGTGACAGTCTATTTCAACTCCATATTGCAATTCCATGACCATTTGTTGAGTTTTAAGATCTTGAGACACAAAAATGAATAAGAGTTTCATTCCTCAAAGAATTTATTTTCTAATGAAAATGGGAAACAAAATAAATAGCTAGAAAATAATATAATTTTTATTAGGCTTACAAATAGATTGCTGTGAGATTTAGTTGGAGTTGTTGGAAGAGAGTTGTAAGGAAAAAGGTAGAGGAGAAAAGATATTCTTGGATCTTCAAGAATATGTATGGTTTTAACAAAAGAACAAAAAGTAGGCGTATACACAGAATCACGTGAGCACAGATCCAGAAATATCAATATAGGAGATTTATGGGACTAGGGCTTCAAGAGGGCAAGACCAGAGATGAAGAAGCAAAATATAGTTGGGAGCAGGCTTTGAAGGTCCTTATATTCCAAATTAAGTAGTTTGAGATTTTTAACTTATTGACTGTATATAGCTATTGGAGAATTTTATGGGGATTGGGAGATTAGAGAAGGGTGCAGAGGTCATGACTAAAAACAGACTATTCAAGAAAAGACTAATAAAATCATCCAGCCTAGTTAAATATTATTTTTGGAGGAGAGTTGCCAATTCACTAAACAGATTTAATTCAGTTTTACAAATATGAACTCATAATAATTTATATCAGTCAGAGCTCAGTCACGAAAACAGAAACCATTCTAGTTATTTCATGCAGAAATGGATCCCACACAAGGAATTAGAGACACAAAATATGTTGGAAAGGCTGAGGGAGAAAAGAGGGAAGCCACCGCTAGCATTCAGAAAATCAGGAGATGCATAAATGCAAGGAAACTGTCACTGATGACCACCTCCATCTTCAGCACCTAAGTGGTGCTAAGTAAGGAATTGTAGGAGAACACCCAGAGATTTCTGGAAAAATCTTACCTCTGCCATTTGTCATAGCCCAAACATCTTCCCAATGCTGTTTGGAAGCAGGAACAATTTCTGATTCCCCTTTGCCCTTCAGTTCTTGCACATGTGTCTGTCACTGGTGGAATCTAAAACAGAAATCTTCTAACAGAAATTTAAAGAAAGTTTGTTCTTATGCTCCAAGCCCCTGTAACACAGGTAGCACAGACAAGATGAGAAATGGCATTGAGTTGCCAACAGACAATTTAGCACACTGTACAAGGAAAGTCAAAATATAGGGTAAGTATTATTTGAATGGCCCCAATAGTAAAATATAAGGTTCTCAAATACATTGGGAAAACAAAACAATGAAATAAAAAGTATAGGACTAGTTCTCAAGAGATTTAGGACTCCATTGCATCCTTTTCCAATTCTCTGAAGTTCTCCCAATTGAGGTGTACCAAAAACCAGTGAGCCAAGCCCTGTCTATTCTTCTGACTCCAGTCTCAACTAATTCAGTCTCAAAAATTACTCATGATGATTCTCAAGAGAATGATCATGGGTTCCCACGGAATTTTCTGTGAGGTTCCAAACACATAGGAAAGATCCACCAAATACGGTAGTTCTGACCAAACACACACAATTTCTTAAATCTTTTAGTTGCTTCTCATTGCTCTAAGGATGTAGCCCAGGAAATAAGGTTCACCAAGCACTGCAAGTTATGGCCCCAGACTAACCCTCCAGGTTCGACTGCCCTCACATGGTGTGCAATCCACTCTGTCCTTCCTTCAGTTCTTTCGAGCACAGGCCCTTCTTCATCTGCTGGGGATGTCCTTGCCCTCACCTCCTCCCTCGCCTTCTGTGGGCAGACCAATGCTTATTTATCTATCAAGTGTCAGTTTAGTGACACTTCTCCTGAGGGTGGAGGCCTTTCCTGCTCGGCAGTCTAAAGTCCCCATTATTCTTGCCCATCATGTTCTATACATTTTCTACATAGAATGTATCCAGTGTAATCGCATAATTTATTGTTAATTATTTGTTGTATTTCTGTATCTTCCAGTAAATTCCACAAAGGCTATGACCTCCATTTGTCTTGTTTATCACTGTATCTTCAAGGTCTAGCACATTTTCATAGTAGACACTCCGTGAATATTGGTGGGAGGGAAGGGGGGAGGGAAAAATGAATGGACAAACAGCACCTGTGTCCCCCATCACCATGCTGCCCAGTGGCTGCTCTTTTGTAAACAAACTCTTTGAGGTTATTCACATGCATTTCTGGTGTTCTATGAGAATACTAGAGTCTGGTGAGCTCTTTCTTTTCAACTTGTTTAATGTGTACATCTAAAGCAGGACAACTTAATTCCTTAGGCCAGTTGAAGTCTTGCAGTCTTTTGGGGGAATCCTTGAAAAGTAGACCCCTGCCTTGGGAATGGATTTTGTGTGTAGGAGAGAATAGCAAGTTTCAACAAAAGAGAAATACCAAGAAGCCACATCCTTGGGCTTTGGATGAGACTCTGTCATTAAGCAAGCACTGGGGGGTCTGGCATCCAAACCGGGAATGAGGACGCTTGTGAGCAGCCACAATACCCTTGTCCCTTGCAGCTTCTGATCTGTGGCAGTTAACCAAAATGGGTTAAAGTTGCAGAAAAACACACTTAAAGATGATGCATGCTATCATCTTTAAAAAGTCAGGTGATGGGGCCAGGGAGAAACATTTTGGTCCAAAATTACTGTAGACTGTAGTCAAAAGAAATTGGGATGCTTCTCTTCAAATGTATTGTCAATAGGTGATTATCAGATGACTTCTGCTTTCACTAAATCAGAGATCCAAATGCAAAATCCAGCACTCGGGGACATCATTTGGATTTTTAATGCTCCCTTGGGAACCTAGAGCCCTTAAAGCAATGAACGGATTACAATAAAGCATAAATATGCTATTTTCATTTCTGACAGAAATAATCTTGTTCTAAACTGGCCTAGTATTTAAAGGAAAATGATATCCATTTTAGCAGCCCAACACTGAAATTTCAAGAGTTAAGGACCTCTCAACTTGGATAAACTAATACACATATGAAAATTAATTTTACATTATTCTTTGAAACTTCACACTTGCAAACAACAAAATTGGCACTGACTTTCTGTTATTCTGTCGACTTAAAAGAAAATAACACAATTAGGGATGTGGCAGTTTTTCTACACCACAGCTGCTGAATGGTATCATTGTGCCGTAGCCACTTAAACAGCAGAGATGTGGATGATTAACACATTGAGCAATCTCACAAGATTGGGGTTCAATAGCCAAATTTAAGTATTTGTTGATGGGGAAACTATAAACACACTTATCATCATCATCATCATCATCATCATCATTTGACAAAGGAACTATTCAAAAGCTACCTGGATAGAAGTAAAGTATAGAGGTGTAAAGTATGGGCTCTGACGCCAGACTGCCCACGTTTGCATCCCTTGCTCTGCTAGGTACCAACATCATAACTCTGAGTAAGTCATTTGCTCCCTCTGCATCTCAGTTTTCTCATCTATAAAGTAGGAATAACAATATAATTTCCCCAGTGATTGTTGTGAGGTGTTCATGTGCTAGTGTATGTAAAGTGGTTAGAACAGTCACCGGGAACACAGTAAGTCACTGATAAATGGTACTATGATGATAATGAGACCTTCCCAAGGTGGTCTAAAACCTGGACTCTTCTTCCAAAATAAACATATTTATGAGTACTTCTGAGTACCTTCATTAAGTGCTAGGAGTCATATGTTTTCATAAATATGTCCTGAATGATGAGCCTGTGTTTGTAACTTTGAGCTGCATATAAATGTTCATCTAAGGCAGTTTCTGTAAAGGGCCAGATAGTATTAAGTATTTTAGGTTTTACAAACTATTCCAACTCTGCTGTTGTAGTGGGAAAGCAGCTGTAGACAATACTAAATGAGTGAGCATGGCTGTGTTCCAACAAACTTCATTTATAAAAACAAGAAGTGGGCTAGATTTGGCCCCTGAGGGGTAGTGTGCCTACTCCTGATGGAATGGATTCTTCAACTAGGAAATCTTTACATAAGTAGTGTCCTAAATGAAGGGATTTAGAAAAGTAGGATTCAAATCTCCTTAGTTATTTAATCCCGTGCTTCACAAGGCATTCTGTATATGAGTGGAGTCCTTCCTGATATCACACTTAAATCCTCCTGAGGCAATTAGGAAGACTCAGTTTCCTTCTAAACTCACAAGAAAAATTTTGGACTGATGCCAGTTGACTCATTAAAAACAATAGTCTACCATTTAATAAATTTGTACTTGTTAGCAGTTCATGTTCCAAATGAGTTACAGATTAACTCATTTAATAATGACGACCGCAAATTCCAAAACCAAAGCTTTCAGAATATATCCGCATTCTGTTCACTTCTTCCCTCCTCCACCAGTAGCATCTTGCTCCCAGGCACCTTCAGTCCTTACCTGGTTCACAGTTATAGCTCCTACATCATCTTCCCGTTTCTACATTTGCCCCCTACAGTCCATCCCCAACTCAGCAGCCACATGTTCCTTGTGAAATATGTCACATCATGTCATTCTTCTGTTCACTCAGAGTAGAAAAGTCAGACTCCTAATAGTAGCCTATCAGACCCTCTGGGATGGCTCTGATCTCCTCTCTGGCCTCACCCCTTACTTTTGTCACCCTCTGCTTACGCTGAGTCCCCTACTCAGGAGTTCTGCACTTTTGCATTCTTTTGTAGGCCATGTGGCTTGAACCTCTCCACCTTCATGTTTTTCTCAAATACCATCTTCCCAGTGAAAATCCTATTTCAGGTTGCACCCCTACCCATCACCATCCTTATATCTTCCTTCTCTGCCTTTTCTCCATAGTCCTTATTATATACGTCTTTGCATTTTTGCTTTTTTTTTGGTCTGCTTCTACCCATCAGAATGAAAGCTAAAGGGGTAGGAATTTTGTTCACTTCCGTGTCTCTAGCACCTAAAATAATGCTTGCCATATTGTAGGTGTCCCATAAACATTTGTTTAATGAATGGATCTATTAGATGCTTCCCATGTACCAACTACAGTTACAGGTGTTTTAAAGGTATTGTTTGCTTTAATCCTCACTGCCTGTGAGTAGATGATATTATAATCCATATTCTCAAATAAGGAAACCAAAGCATTGGTTAAATGAATTGCCCAAAATCGCATGGCAAGTAGTGAATGCATGCACTTGAACATGGGCCATTCAGCCCCAGCCTTTCTGCTCCCAACACTACACTGCACTCTTTCTTTAACCTCCACTTCTCCTTGAGTGAAGGACTGGGACTTCCCTAGTTTTACAGGTGAGGAATTTGAAGTTCAGTGATATTAAGTAATTTTGCAAGGTCACACAGTCTGTAAATTGAGATGCTAAGACTCAAACCTATGTCTATTTAACTCAAAGAGTCACAAAAATTAATCACATTTTTAATTCTATGAGATGTGAGGGGCTTTGACACAGGAAGACTGAAACATCAAGGACTTAACTTTCTAAATTTGGCCAACTAGCTCATCCCAATGCTCCCAAATTAAATTCCAAACACCAAACCTGGGAATCAAGAAAGACTGGAAGAGGGTGACAACGTACATGTCAAAATAACAATTCCACTTGGAACACAAATGAAAGCAATGCTTACTACTAAGCTAGTGTTAAGTCAGTACCTCTTTTACATCAAGAGATAACTGAGCAAAGATCCGGAGGAGCGATGGTTGAACTAGATCCCTCAGAAGGAAGGGCTAAGCAAATCCAAATGAAGGTGACAAACACTTGCAGAAACTCTTGTTTTGATTCCTAGAAAAATAAAAAAAAAAAGAAGGGACCATCTGGAAATTCTAATTTTTAAAAGCATGTGAATAAACACAAATGTTTTATTTTATATTTTATAAAAAAAATGTTAGGTACACCTGAAGGCTACAAACACTAAGAAGGTGTTCTTACTTTCATTTTAAACCAGTTAAAATTGCAAGGATGCATCAAGAGCTATCATAAAAGATCTGGAATTTTAATAATTTGGAGAGAGCTTCTGATGCACAAAGGCAGGGGGAGGGATTAGATTCTTGATATCCAGTTCTCATCACACCAGGAATCTCATATTAATGTTTGTTAGGAAAGGAATCCACCATAATTCCTGTAGCCTTAATGTTGAACAGAAATGTCAATATGTTTTATTCAACCTTTTATTTTTCTTCATAAGGTAGAATCTGGCTCATGTATCTCAGTACATAATAACCCTCAAAAATTCTAAGAAAGACAAAAATATATATTTATATTTTATAATTACTTATAATTACTAAGTCCCTATCATTACCCAGAATGCATAATTACATATAGTATTTTATGTGTTTATGTATGTATGTGCATGTATATTTATATACACACACAAAATCTTTTAAAATTTTTCTCAAAAGATTAAGGAAATAAAATACTATAAAAAAAACTAACGTGATTTTAAATGTTACATGTGGAAGAACATTTTAAGCAGGTTCCACTGTGTCTAGATTTATAATGTTTGCACACAATCATGATACATATAATAAAAAGCAATCACAAAATCTCAGAAACTCGACAATGATGAATAGAAATAATTTGATGAGAGAATGTAACCTTTGAAGTCAAAGAAAGCTACACAAAATCCTCAAAGCTGAATTCAATACTTAGGATTGGGGGAGAAGAAATGAGATTTTTAAAATATTTTATTAAAGTTTCACAATTCAAAATGCTGTTCTGGAAGTGTTCAGAAAATATAGGCCATATCTTTACTGTTATCTACGGCCATAGCCATGCATGCATACACACACACACACACACACACACACACTCACACACACACACACACACCCCTAAATGGAATTTGTCACTATAGGATATTTAAAATCCAGACTTGCTGCATTTAAAATGTATGGAATTTATTTTTAAACCAGCCATATCTGAATTCAATGCCTTATATTTTGAGTTTTAATTCCAATCATGCTAATTTTAAGTCACAAACATATATCTGCCGGTAATGAAGGTTGTTTAATTAGGTCCAGATAAAATAGCTCCAATTCTGTTTCTGATCCACCTGTCAAAGCAAATCAGTCTTTTACATGGCTAAAAAAAAACAAATTAGACTAGCTGATGACTTTTTGAATATTCAAGTAGACACACCGAGGATAAATCCAAACAGAACTTGTGACTGAACAAAAGCCTGAAACGTGACCTCAGAGATGAAGATATCTTATTCTGCCAAAAGCAGATCTGCAAGCTGGGCCCTCCCTGTACTATGAAGTCAAGGACACAGTGCTAAGGAGAAGTAATGAGAAGGATAACAAAAACAGAACAACACAGCGCTACAAGAAATCAAATCTGCCACAGCTTAGGGCAATGTAACAGCTCAATATAAGGCAAAATAAACACAAACCATGATGAAAATTGAGACAGAGAAGGTCAGCTTAACACTTTCTCTGTGACAGAAGTTCCAAAACAGGAAACATCCTAATTCATGAAATATACACTTTCCACAGCTACCATATAAACAATTAATATTTTCAAAGACTATTAAAGATAGAAAAGCTCTGTCCCTTACAAGTCTAATATGAATAGTTTTAAAGTACTCTAACCCAAGAGATCTAGTTTACTTATATATAAAGCACTATACATGTCAGTGTAGACCTATGTAATCCCAGGGAAAAACTTTTTGAAATCGGCATGGTGGCCATGTGAACAGGAAGCTTTAGATGGAAGAATACAGAAGAGAAGAGAATAAAAACAACTGGAAGTCTAAATTCTTGAAAAGTTTGACTGGGAGTTATTTCTATATAAGACACTTAGAATAGTCAATTCTCACTTGGTTGGATCGTGAGCAAAGATATGAGAAGCGAGTCAGTAGTCAAGGCTCTAGACATATGATGATCCTCCTAATTTCTTATTTTTGCATTCAAAATAAACTCTTAGATTCAGAAAAGAGACTCATGCTCAACTTTCTCACTCTTAAATTGCTTTAAACAAGAGACACAAAAATAAAAATAATCTATAATGTAACTATTTCATAGAAATATATATTATAAATACACACATATATATGAACTGCCTAATTTAATGGGAAAAATATTTTAAAAAAACCAAATGGAACAATTGGATATCCATTTGGAATAAAATTAATCTCAATCCTTACCTCACACCATACACTAAATTAATTCACAAGGGATAATAGACCTAATATACAAGTAAAACTATAAAATTTCTGGATAAAAATAGGATAAAATCCTCATAACCTTGGGGTAGGCAAAGATTTCTTAGATTAAGACACAAAACAGATGAACCATAAAAGAAAAGATTGATAAACTGGATTTTAAAAGTCTTTGCTCTTTTAAGTGGGCCATTAAGAAAATAAAAGACAAATAAAGACAAATAAAAAAACATATTGCTAGAACTATATCTGACGAATAATAAGGCAAACCACTCAGTTCTTAAAATGTGCAAAATAACAAACACTTCATAGAAGATGATATACAAATGACTAATAAGCATTAGTTATGGAAAGAGGTTTATTGTCATTAGGTTATCAGAAGTTTATTGCCACTAAGTCTCCAGAGGTTTATTGTCATTCGAATCAAATGCAAATTCAAATCACAATGAGATACTACTATATACACATTAAAATGGCTAAAATTTTAAAACTGACAATATCACGTCTTGGCAAGGACATGAAGCAACTGGAATTATCATATATTATTGCTGGTACAAAGGGATACAAACACTTTGGAAAACAATTTGACAGTTCCCTTATAAACTTAAAAATACTCTTTCTGGGGATGATGCAGAAAATTCATTTCAGTTGTGACTTCGGCCATGCCTGGATGTTACATGGTCCAAAAATTAGAAACAACCAAGTGTCCATCAACAGATTGGGAAGAAGTACAAGGCAGCATTTTGAGGAGATGGAAATGTTTCTATATCTTGATTGTGCTGAGCATTACAAGGGTGTTAACTTTGTCAAAATTCATCAGCACATACATTAAAATGGCTAAATTTTATTATATAAAAATTATATCTCAATAAAGTTAATTTTAATAATATTAAAGTGGAAAACACTTTAGAAAACACCTATCCTAACTCATTTATATTATAGATGAAGAATTTAAAGACTAAAGACGCTTAACTCAGCTGGTTGGTAACAGAGCTGGGACCAAAATCCCATTTTCTAAATCCCAACTGAACACACTCTCTGTACAATAGCTACCTTTTCACTGGATGACAGAATTAGTTTCAATGGAATTTAGACTAAATGGCCTGGAGATCAGGGATTTTTAATTCCTTGAAAGCTAGGAGATTTTGTGAGGTGATGATGAAGATGGTGGTGGTGGTAGTGGTGGTCAAGATGATTTTGCCTCTACAAATTTTGTTCCTTCTCTTCCAAGAAATAGATCTCAATTTTTCATTTGTTCCCTACTCTCAGTTTGTATAGTTTGGGGATTGAACCTGCTTTCCTGCTCCAAGGAAGGATACATGACCCAGGCATTAGACCTTCATTGTCCAACACATTTGTTGCTGGCTACACGTGGCTACTGAACCAGTGTTTGAGCTATGGCTGGTTCAAATTGAGAGGTGCTATAAGTGTAAAATACACAGTACTTTTTTACATTCTTTCTCTGGTAAAAAGAAAAAAACAATGTGAAATAACTAATTAATTTTTTTATGTTGACTATGTTGAAATAATATGTAGGATATATGGTTAAATGAGATATATTTTAAAGCTAATTCCCCCAGTTTGTTCTTAACTTTTTTTATATCAGTACTGGAAAATTTTAAACTATATATGTAGCTTGCATTTGTGGTTGGTATCATATTTCATTGGACAGTGCTGGTAAGATAATTATCATATCCATGGTTTTCACCATATTAACTTGTTTTTAGAAACACATATGTCAAGTTATAGCAGAACTGATTGTACTTAATCCAATGTTACCTTTCATGCCTTTTACCTTTCAGGTTTATACATTTTATAAACCTAAGCTCGAATACTTCTCCTCATGGAGATTACAAATCTAGTTGGGGAATAAAAAAGTGTACATGTACCAAAGAAATAGAATGTAAGGGAATTTGCATCAGATGCCAATACATAGGGCAGACTATCAGCAACATACCCTGACAGTTTCTCAAGTTATCCTGTTCTCTTCGGGCCAGAACCCAGGAGAATCAAAGGTGGGAACATTCCTAAGCAGAGGTCTGGGCAAGCGGGGATCGCTGCTTAACCTGTCTGTGCCTCAATCACCTCATCTATAAAACAAGTATAATAACATCCATTTCACAAGGATGTTGTGAACAGTAAAGTACACTACTTCTTAAAAAAATATATTTCCCTTTGTTCCTATAAGTCTAGGAATCTCTGGCTACTGAAATTCTCCGAGGTGAACCATATTTGCTGCACACGTGGCCCCCCAGCCCTAGCATGGTGGGAGGACAGCGGCAAGTCTAAAAAGTTATGAGCCAGTAATTTTACCCCAAGTATGTATTTAAAGCTTCCTTTCCAACTCAGTTTTCTGCAATGAAAGGTGCTGTATAAGCAAAAAATATTATTAGTATTAATAAAAATATTTCAGCCATGCTGCTTCTTGCATCATATGTAATTCATTAGCAGCATCTCATAGGCAAGGCAAAATTTTCATGTCGAATAATGTTTTATGGGTCTTTAGAACATTATACTCACTGGGTGTCGCCACATCATGATGAGACCTCCCGGAAGGGAAGACAGGCAGCAAAGGCTTTTTGAAACCCTTTCGTTTTCAGATTTGCCGGAGAAAAGGTTAGTTTCTACTTCTTGTTCAACACCCACACGGTGCCAGGAAGCTTAGTTACTTCTTGAAAGGGTGCATGTTGTATTGTTCATGGAAATAGGATTTATAATGTTGTTAACTTAAAAGAAGAAATTAAATATAAAAAGGTTAATGAAAGGTTTCAGTCATGATTATAGTGACCACGATCAATCAAAGGCCAGAGAAATGGCTGTTTTACAATTAAAATATCCCAACACATTGTTATTTATCACTATTGCCATATTGCAGCAGGCCACAATCAATCATATAAACCACCCCAATGGACTAAATTCTGAGATTCCCTTTTTATCAAATAGATGTCCAAGTTATTGTTAAAACTGATGAAAAGACATTTGTTTTGATAGTCTGATTTTAAATACTCTTGTTTAAAAAGATCTTTTATGCAGAGATTATAGGGAAAACTCTTAGCAGGAAACTTTAGTGATTATTTCAAAGCTCATTAGATTTCAAGGATGGATATATACCTCCCATTCAAATGCGCAATAACATTTTCACAGAGATTTATCATAGGGTAAGTAAATTCAGCTCTATGTTTTGTAGTCATTTATTGTTTCATTCATTCAAATAGTACTTACTGAGGGCCTACTGTGTGCCAGACACTCAGATAGGCCCAGAGCTACAGCAGCCATGGTCCCTAACCTCAAGTGACTAAGATTCTAGCAGGGAAGAATGTCATTACACTAGTTATCACAAAAGCAGAGAATGTTATGAAAGACAGAGTATTTAAGTCCACAGAAACTTATAGGCGTTTGGGTTGGGGGTAGGGAGAGCATTTTAACTGAAACCTGAAGAATAAGTAGGGTGAGTTGGACATGTCATAGGGAAATACCCAGGCAGAGAAAATAGTTCATACAATTGGCCACTGCTGTACGGCTGGGACCTGGCACATCGTAGGTGTATGATAAATGTTTACAGAATAGATTCATGCCGATTGTTCTGTTTCCAGAGGTACTTGGCTTCTTATAGTCAGAGCCATCCATCCTCTAAAGATTGATGGGCCCTGTGACAAGGCCCACTCAACCTCTTCTTTTCTTACCCATAGTCCTGCACAGATAAAACTTGACTAAGGTGAAAATGCTACGTTGGGGGTAAAGAAGAAATGATATCACAAAAGGCCAATGGAGAATCCATAGTGGGGTAGAAGACAGATAGAGAGGAAAGGACAGAGTGTTACCAGTAGCCATTCCATAGACTCACTGGTGTTGGAGTTTGGGTGATGAGTTTATGTTTGCAGGAGCTGGAGGGTTTTGGTTTTCCCATTGTTAGGAAAAGGTGCCCTCCCTCTCTCATTTCACCATGAAGTTTGTACCCTGCACAAAGGCACTATCGAAGGCAGTGAGTGAGGCTGAAACAAGCCCAAACTCCACTCTCCAAGTTAAATGCCCTGGCATAGGACTGTTACTTCACAGAGAAAGCGTCTTTTCCTAATTTGTTCACTCGCAGAAGATGCCTTTTATTAATTCCCATAAGGCACCTTATAAACCAGCTGCATCCCTATTCCTTTGTATTCCTCTTCCCCTTGGACTGGAGGATACATGAATATTAGTTTCATATTTTGCACTAATGTTTTCACTCAAAAAAAAAAAGTGGGGCAGAGCTATTCTGGGGATGGGGATGATGCTATCAAAACAGAGACCTTTTTAGTCCTGGGTGCAAGGTTATAATTTGTTCTTCTAAAATGCCCCTGTGTAGACAAAAAGTCATTATTGTAACGCTGTTGTCTCCATGACAAATACCATAGAAAACCAGAAAGCTCTAATTTCACAACCCTAATTCATAAAGACCATGGAACAGGCATAGTTAATGTCAACAATATGTATTTCTCAAACCAAACAGCCTGAAACCAATTGAGTCAAGGCATTTTAAGTTGAAGCGCTTCCCCAGGTCTAGGTCTCATAGAGGAAGCAAAGAGGTATGAGATTTTTGTCCCTGCCTTTAGCGAATTTACATATAGGAAAAATGGGGAAATAACTGCTATTTTCTACCATGAAAATATGGATAAAAATTGTTTACCTGCACAAACATAAGATGGAAAGTTAAAATATTTCTTAGTGTGCATGAATATAACATCAGCACAACACATATCACATTTCGCCCCTGCCTCACAGGTTTAACAGTGCATTCAAATATATTACTCCAGTTGGATCTCACAGTCTCTTGGGAGGTGAGGCAGGCCATACACTTTCATGTACATTTCATGTCCAAATGAAATAGTCCCTGGGAAAAGTTAGTGACTTGCCCAAAGTCACATAGACCCCAGACCAGAAATCAGGCAGTCTGCTGCAAGTACAGGCTCTGAAGTGCAGACCAGAAAACAAAGCTATGTGTGGCTTGTGCCTGTGAGTTTGTGAGGCCATGGGGTTGCTGTGAAGATCCCTAGCAAGACTATTTTTGTTATAAATTATTACAAGTATCCAACAGAAGAAAGCCTGGTGGATGAGAGGTGCCGACAACATGTGGCAGTTAATTGAACATATAATCAGGGGCTTCACCACTGTGGCGGCTCTGGGTTATATCAACAGGCATAATGATGTTGCTAAAATTATGCACCCACAATTATCCCTTAAAGGTAGGTGATAAATGAATTAACTTAAGTACTAGAAGCACAAACCTTCAAATATTTAGGAATTGATGGCTTCGAGGCATACAGGAGCAGCATCAAGCCAAAAGGTTGGCATTCTAAGTGATTAGCACGCTCTTTATTTATTACAATAGTTTAGTGAAACCTTGACATGGGCGCTCCATGTAGTTGAAACATTTTTTGAAAACAGGAAAAGAAAATGAAGCATTTATATATTGGCTCTGACAAAGGGGGCAAAAGCACATAGAGAATTTAAAAAGCATCAAAGATGATTTTCCAGGCAGTAAGATATAAATAATCATTTTCAGTGAAGAGAAGCCATTTCATGCTACACCTTTTCATGATATTGCAGTGCCCGGAGTTTGTAGACAAGGGGTAACCGACCTTTAAAAGATGCTGAATTGAGATGTGGGCAGAGAAGGGATTGCGCGGCAAGAGGACATCACGCCAGCGTGTGCCACAGGCATTACGGTGGATGACCCCGAAAGCCTCATATACTCGGGGGAGGAAAGGTGGGAAGGCAATGCTGGGACAAGAAGAGCCTGGGAGTTGGTCATGCCTGGCTTCCAAGGTTCTCACTGGCACTGCCTGCGAGGCAAATAGTTCACCTGCTAAACCTCAGTTTCCTCATCTACAAAATAAAGATAACAATAGATCCAAAGCTCCTTTAAACAATTAAACGTGAATGGTTAGCCCAGTACTTGGCATGGAGTGAGCACTCAATGAATAGACACTGCCACTGTAATGATTACTGGGTCTCAGGCCACTACAACGTATGCATATGCCCTAGATCTGCGGTCCCCAACCCCTAGGGTGCATAATCGGCTTGAGCTCCAGGCCCCACCCACACCCTGTCCTCGGAAAAATTGTCCTGCGTGAAACTTAGGAACCCAGCCACACAGCAGGAGGCGAGTGGTAAGCTAGCGAGTGGAGCTTCATCTGTATTTACAGCTGCTCCCCATCGCTGGCATCACCGCCTGAGCGTCACCCTCCCACCCCCAAACCCTGATCTCCGACCCCCGACCCCCGACCCCCAATCCCCATCCGCAGAAAAGCTGTTTTCCATGAAATCGGCCCTGGTGCCAAAAAGGTTGGGAACGGCTGCATAAATGACTAGTAGCGCCTGACTTTTCTAATGGCACTGTGCCATTAATCAAATGAATTTCTACCTCTGACTCCATCAGTCTCCACACTCCTTCGTGTTTTAGAGAGATACACACAGTCATCAGGCATTGGGCCTCTTTGGTTCATTAATAGCATTTTGATGGGAGGGTTATCAGCCAAAATAAATGGGAAAGTGACCAGAATCAGCCATTGTAGCAGTTCTGGTCCAATACTGGATGGGGATGGTGGTTTAAAATTAATCACACAAATGAGGACAGAGGACCACCTCCATATTATGTTCATCCGAGCCGGCCAGTTCCCATTACCATAGATAACTGAGAACCCACTGTATTTATTTCCAAAGGCTTTCTTAAAATGGAAAGATCTCTGTGGCATCTATTAGATTCAATTAGAGGACCTTTATAAGCACACATCTAGTTGAACCAAATGAGAGATAAATTAACCTATAAACAGCATGCTCTTTCTTGTGGAATCCTCTAATGGCCTGATTTAGGATATCAGCAGATGGGAGGTCAGTGCCCAGTGCTTTCAGAGTTCAGCCCATTCATTACAATCAGGTTCACGATGCCACGGAGAGGTTCTAATGAAATACACTCCAGTAAACCTCAGAGGGGGACAGCTCCTGTGTGCATGAGGCATGAGTTTAAGGCAGCAGACAGACTGTGATTTTGTATTTCTAGGCAGGTAGGGGTCCAAACGGAGCCACTGCACATTTATTAGTTGTATTCTTTCAGGGGAGAAACTCTTGCCGAGACATCTTACCTGTAAGCTCCTTTAAGCTTTTAGCTGAAATGCTCTAGTTCACATACAAAGAAAATTGCACTGTTTGTCAGTAGTCAATGTCCTCTAACATCAGGGCTTTAGTGGGAAAAGAGACACATTAAAAAGGTATCTGATCTTCCCTGCATCCCTCCCTGTTCCAGCTGAGAGTGCTTTCTCCAAGTACTTTTTTCTCAAGTCTGAGGGGGAGGGGGGTAAAGAAACTTACGTATCTTGAATCCTGCCAAATTATAGTTCCAAATAATTGGAAATATGTGCCTAGCATTTTTTTTAAAACCAAAGTACTTCAGAGGCCCGAAAAATATCTGCTTTTGTGGCCATTTCCACTGACAAAGAGCTGTATAAATTGTCTGTAAATCAAATTAAGAACATCACAGCAAAAAAACATCCCTTTTAGCATACATGTATAGCCTCACAGGGCATCTTGCTGGTTTAGAAACGTCCAGTTTTATGTGGTGCTAGCAGATGCGGCAGAAGACTGGCTTGTGCACGTGCTACGCAGATGCTCCTGGGGCACAGGCGATGGGCATGTAAGTGGATTGCAGATAACACATTGGAGGCTTGATACAATGCTTCCCTGGAGGACCCGTGCTGAGAGGTGCTCTTAGAGATGAGATGGCTTCTTCTGAGTTTGTATTAGTACTTCAGTAAATGAGTCCCCTCGGATGGAAGTCTTTAGTGGCTACATTTCATATGAAATTCTAATGCATAATGAATAGTTATACAGTGTAGTTTAAAAAACCTTTTCTTTCTATTTTGTTATTATTTTTCCCATTTGAGTATATATATGTGTGTGTGTGTGTGTGTGTGTGTATAAACATATATATATTTATGTTCCTACTTTTTGCACCTTTCTTCACAGCCAATCAAAATCATTATTGAGTCCTGGACATTCTTTTACTCTTCCTGCAGTTTACATTAGTAGGTCAGCTGATCGTAGCTAATAATATTCAAGTTAAAAAATTAAAATCTTAAATTTTGCTACTTCATTACCTGCATTTTATAATAGGATAATTATTTAATTATTATAAGGAGAAAATCTCTTATTCTGGTTGTTTAAAACCATTGTTACCAGGAAGAAAACTTGGTACTCTTATTACTAATTTGTTCAAGACAATATAAAAAATGTCAGATTCATAAAAGGTAGAAATCATGTAAGAAGGGAAGAATTTATATGCATCGACATGCATTCTTAGGTAAAGCAGGCTATTTATTAACAATGTCTACCTCCCCACTCACCTCCACTACCATACCCTTGGCTACTGCTGATCACATCCCAGGAAAGAAATCCTAATCATACATAGATAATATACTTAGTATATCCCCCTTACTATAAGTTTATAATATGTTGCTTAGTGGTTCCTTGAAAAGCATCAGATGATTTTTCTCTGTGTTCACAAAAGTGTGTTTACAAAATGCTACTGAAAATTCTTCAGAAATCTTCAATGTTTGCTCATGCTAGTCAATTAGATATGTCCTACCATTCTTTCATCTCAAACTTACTCATTTGTTGTGACACATACATTCCTTTAATAATATGTCTTTGGCAGGCATTTTATGCCAAGCGCTATGCTAGGTGCCAGAGATACAAGAGGGAATAAAATACACTAGGGCCCTGGTCTTCACAAAGCTCAGGATGCTAGGGAATGCAGATGAGTAAGCCGGCATATTAGAGGAACCACACAGAAGGGACACCTAAATCAGACTTGAGGAAGGCAGCAAAGTCTTTGAGGAGAATGAAACATCTGTTTGACCTACTGGAGTACAGGCACCAGCCAAGGGACAGGAAGAAGAGGGGAAGGCAATCCAAATAATCTAGGCAGAACAATAACGTGTAAAGATTCAGGAACAGGAAAAAGAGCACTGCATGTTAAAGCAACTAAAAGAGCAACTAAAGTTCCCGGGGGCAGTGCCAGAAAAAGCCTTTCATTGATCACCAGAGCTAATGCTCTCCCCTAACTCACCCCCGTGTTGCCCTCCATGACATTAACTTGTCTGACTTTTGTCACAGTTCTTGACAGTATAGTAGAAGGTCATTATCCAATAAGTTTTGGAACCTGTATTTGATCAGTTGATTAAAGATGGTATTTAAGAAAACATAAGATGTGATTTTAAAAACAAATTTACTTTTATTTTAACTTGTTCCATAAATGTATGTTCTTTTATCAACCATTTGATGTGGACCTAAGACCTTCTTTGAAGAATGAACCCTGTCATTGAAGTTTTGTTTTTTTCTTTGTTGCATGATACATCATCAACAATTTCCAGTTTAGGTTTTTTTTGTAGTAGAGAAAGAAATTAAAAACAAATTTGAATAAACCAAATGTAGATTTTTACAGTATTTTTCCCAAAATTTTATACTTGTCTTGCCTACATCTGATTTGACAACTAGCTTTTAGCAATTTTTAATTGAATCTTTTTAAGATTTTCAAGTTATTTTTCACAGAAACAACTCCTTTTGAAATTATGTTAATTCTTTGTTTAGTTACTTATTGTTTCAATTCTTCCTACCAAAGGGGGGGTCTCAAATATAGGAGCCCACTATATATTTAGTACTTAGAATATATCCGTATCAGGAAATATTTGTTGAATGAATAAAAAAAAAGATGATGTTAAAGAGGGAAGCAAATTTTGAAGGACCTAGCAAGCCAAAGTATGGAGTTTGAATATTATCCCGAGAGCAATGAACAAAAAGAATCAAATCATAAATTATAGGGTATCTCCCACTAGGATCTCTCAGTGCATTTCAGAGTTGTGTCTCAAATTTTGTTGGTAAGTCATATTTCACCAAATGAAATTTCTTTGATAATTCATGGTCCATCGCGTGGACATAATTTTCATTTGTGTGACAACTATGGAAGGTTCACATTCCGGGAACCAGGGAGGGGGTGGTGAGCAAGCAGTAGGAGTGGGAATCTGGGAACGGAGTCTGATTTGGTGTTGTAGCCATCCTGACACTTTCCACCCCTGAGTACTTATTTTATTTTAAATCTCAATGTCTCATTCCATTAGTGTTTTGATTTTTTAAAAAGGTGCAGACTCCTTAACCTGCTCTCCATTTCAACGATGTTCTCTTTGAGAACACAGAGCCAGAAAATTACTTAAAACAGAAACGTGTCATGATTCAATAGTCATAACTTTTCTTCCTATTAATAATGGTTTCCCCCCTGAATCATATCTACATGTCAATCACATCAATAGACTAGAAAAATGATGTTTGGCAACATTACAAAATACAGACATCTGGGATCCTGCTTATTTTCTATTTTTTAAACCTTTAATACTGAGCTAAAATCCATAATAAATCTAAAAAATAATCAATAAAGATATATAACACTATGTTAAAAATTTAGTGTAAATCTTTCAGTCTTTACAAATTTTGACCTTACGGTGGTGTAGACAGGTGAATTATAAATTAGGTGTTTTTAAAACACATATGTTTTTAATTAATGCATGATATAATATAACAATAAATACAACCAAGAATAAAATGCTAATTTGTATTTTATATTTAGGTATAATCAAGTCAGGTTAAAACAGACACTTGATGTTTCCCACATTGATTCAGCATTTATATCTCAGATGCAAAAGGATCCAATGAATAATAATTTACATATATATACATTTTAAACAGTAAAAATAGATGGAATCATATTTAGGCTTCCATGGAAAGGTAGTAGAATATTAGAAAGCAGTTCAATTGTGAGATGTAAAATCTTAGGAAATTGATATGCAATTTAAGAAGTAAATTATAGCTCCAATTAAATTATGGAACAAGTATTTGAGAGTCTCTATTAGTATATTTCATGTGTTCTGTGTTCTTTTATCAACAACCTTCATATTTTTAAATGTCATAGGGGCTTCAAAAATCCATTCTGGCTTGAAGGGTTTTTATCTCTTTTACTGTTAGGGTAGCATTTGGAAGGGGATTGATTGACCTAGCAGAGGTAGCCAGTAAGTCAGGCTCTGGTAGAAGGGCCACTTAAGAGTCACTTTAGTTTTCCCCTTTCTGTCGATGACCTGACTTTCCAGGTCTGAACTGTTCTGATTGATAAACTTACACAGCAGTGTGGAAGAGTAATGATGAATACAGGTTCTGATAGTGCAATGATTGTGTGACCTTGGGCAAGTAATTTAACCTTTCTTTGCCTTGTTTTCTCATCTGTAAAATTTAAATCATATCATTGAGGTTAAATGACATAATATATCTAAAGACAAAATAGCACAATGCCAGTTACATAGTAACTCTCAAAATATGTTAGCTTTTGTTATTGCTATGGCCCTGAATTCCACCCCCTTCTTTATTCTGACATCATTTTGGGATTCTTCCTGATTTTAAGAACCTAGATCTGTTGGCTGAATCTGTTTCATCTCTTTTTTGCCTGTTTAATTCTGACTTGGTAAGTTTACACGACTTTCTGATTATTCCCTTCGCTTTGCCATTTGGCCAGGGGCTGCTTGTCTCAAGACGTGGATGAATTCAGCCTCACAGGAGCTCAGAACCATATTCCTTCATTTGGCCCCACCGGCCCTACTGTCTTCCAGTTGTGGCAACGCCAAATTCTATATTTATCTTGGACTCCTTATCTTCTCTCTTTTCCCATAATAATTTCATCTTCAAGTTCAGACAATTCTTCCTTTAGTACATATCTTATATCTGTCACTTCCCTCTGATCCCATTGCTACCACTCAATTCTAGATTCACACCATTCCACAGGTATACTACCTCCATCTTTCTACTCCTCCTGCACATAGATGCCACATTAATCTTTCTGAAATGCTGCTTTCCATGTATAACTCTTTGAAGTCACTACCCATCAAAAACCATTGCTTACTGAAGTACAGAAACACTTCCCCTGACATTTAATACCAGCAATACCCCATCAACTTCATTTCTCATCACTACCATACTGTCATTTCTTCATCAACTATTTATTTCATGTCAGATTCTATAATATGCATTTTAGTCATAATGATTAAAAAAAAAAACAGCCATAGTCTCTGCCCTAAGGAAACTTACAGTCTAGTGAAGAGATTTTAAAAAAAAAAGCTTCTTCTCGATATTATATGTGTTTATTTTCCTATGCTTAAAAGACTTTCCCCTCCTTTCCATTGATCTTAGTCCTTACTTTCCTTCGAGTACTCTTGAAAGTTCTTTTTCCTTCTAGACGCCTCTTTGAGAGCAGGACTGATGCTGGGTTCAGGGTATGTAGCTACTGGTTGGATTCACTTTCACTCTCTGACTCATTTCATTATCCCTCCCAAAATGACTGGAAAAGAGCATCAAGCATCTCTCTTCCCTGCTTCTATGATATTCCCTCAAATATATCCTCTTTGCAGAATCTCATGAAAGAAAAGGGAGAGAAGACACAATAAACAGTTTGATTTCTGAATGTCTTTTCTGCTTGATTTCCTTGGACTGACTTCTGTTTATTTTAGGTCCTGAGAACATGGGTAAAAGCTCATTATGATTCTCTGACATTCAGCTCAAGTTTCCTGCATGAGTCAAAACAAACTAAAAGTTTAAACAGTAATTGGACCCTGGAACATTGATCGAACATTATATTATACATAAGAACTCTGCTTGTTGTTATGGGAGAACACCGAGATGGCGAGAGGGAGTTTCTAGCTCCTGTCTCTCTCAAGCTCTGTCTGTCCCGCGCTACCTGCTAATTCCTAAACATGCACACTCGCATACCGCTGAGCCTTTGCTCAGGATGTGTCTTCTGTCTGGAATGTTCTTCCTTCTATTCTTCACCTGATAAAATCTTACTCCTTTTTCAATGCCCAAGTTAACAGTTTCCTTCTCTGCGAAGACCTCTGATCACTACCTTCCCAGGGAGAAATAATATCTTTCTCCTTTGTCTTCCCAGAACACTGTCATGTCATGAGCACTTCTCTCACTGTGTTACAGTCAATTGAATCACTTCATTCCCCCCTAAGATATTTAGACTTTGTGAAATCATGTCTTATTTATCTTTGTGTTCCCAGGGCTTAAGACAGTGCTTGACACATAAGAAGTGCTCAATAATTATTTGTTAAGTTTAATTAGAGGAAAGAAAGTTGTACTCTTATTCCATATAAAACAGAGTAATTTTGAGACAAGTGGAATAAAATACTTAGGTATTCAGAGGCTCTTGACTGAGTCATAATCAAAGAAAATGTTTATAGTCACGAAAAAACATTCACTAAAGACCCATTATGTGTCAGGCTTGCATTAAATACTGGCAATGCAAATATGCATAAGATATGATCCCTAACTTTAATAACGTTATAGACTCATGGGGAAAACTTACAAATAAAATAATACATGCATTCATTCAACAAGAATTTGTTAGGGACAATGTGCTAGACATTCTAATAAACAAATACTAAATGAATATAGATATTTCAGAAATTCAGAAGAAGGTAAGATTAACAACTGGAGCAATTGGGAAAGACTTCATAGGAAAGGTAAGAGATGATCTGAATTTAGAATAAAATTAATATTTACTCAAAAAGGTGTAGATGGATCATATATGTAAAAGACAGAAATGGTAAAGTAGATTAGGCGGTAGGGGAAGCAGCTAAATCTATTCCGCAGGAATGTAACATATATTTAGGGCTATATTTGCTGCTGGACTAGAGACTTAGCTGGAGATTAGATTGCAGAGGGCCCTAAAAATAAGTATGCTTAGGAGATGGAATTATGACACTGGAGAGCCATAGAAAGTTAGTAAATAGTAGTGTGCAGCATGTCTCCTTATAGTAAAAGTGGGGGAGAGAGAGAGAAATAAAGAAAAACTTTTTGAGAAATCTGCAATGCTTCAGGCTCAGGGGGAGGAGCAAATGGATTAGGTGGGGGCAATGGAAAAAAAAATTCCAAGCAATAAATGTAAATAAATAAATATAAATAAAAATGAAATATGGTTCAGAGTCTAGGCTCTGAATATTCAGCATAAATTCCAAGCTGTACCACTTAACAGTCATGTGAATTTAATAAAACTTAATTTATCTATGCCTCAGTTTTTTCAGTTCTGAAAGGGGAATACTAGTGTGTGTGTGTGTGTGTGTGTGTGTGTGTATGTGTGTGTGTTAGTATATATATCAGAGGTATGTTATGAGAACTAAATGAGATAATGCATTTAAAGCAGTTAGTGCATTGCAGACACACAGAAAGGGGTCAAGAGTGACTTCATGATTTAGAAACTCCATAGCTGGGAAAAAACAGGGTCACTGACAAACTCAGGAGCTGCGTATCGATCTGATTTGAGAGATGATGGTAGTTTGGTTTTAGACATGCTGAGCCTCAGGTGGCAGGGCACCTTAAAGTATAGGCATCCAGGGGACAGCTGAAGACCTGGGACCAGGGCACAGGAAAAATAACAAGTAGGAAATATAGAAGCTGTTCATTCATTCATTCATTTATTCATTTAACAAATATTTATAAAGTGCTTTCTCCATTCCATTCTCTGTGCTAGATGCTGGAGAAAAACTGCCACAAATGCTGTACTCAATGTAGTAAACAATCTACTGAGAAATCAATAATCACAAAAAAACTACAAACTATGATAAGTGATATAAAGGAAAAGCCATCACCCTAAAACTCACACTTGAAGCTATCAGCATGGTTAAGATAGTTGATGCTAAGTGCAAGGAAAGATGAGCAGAAACTAAACTTCAAGGTATGGTTTGTACTTAAGCACTTGGAAAAGATGATGCAGTCCATGCTAGTGGTAGAAGAGAGTAAGTCTGAGAGGTAGGAGGCAGACCAAGGCATCAGGGTATTGTCAAAGCCATGGAGAAAGGATCTTTCAAGAAAAGAGAGGATTTTCAATAGTGTCAAATGATGCAGAGAGGTCAAGGAGGGAGAAAAGTAGTGAAAACACTGAAAGTAACAATTAGGAAGATACTTTTATCTTTGAAATTACATCTTCAACAAAACTGCAGAGAAACAATCAACACCCAATGGGTTAAAAAATGTTGGTGGAAATGGCACAGAAGCTTAATGCTCAGATAAATTATTGGAGAAGTCCAGTCTAGGTACTCAATAAAATTAATAAAACAATTGAGGAATGAAGGTAATAAGGACCTCTGAGCAGTAAATTTAAAAAATAGGATAGGAAACAAAAGTAGAACTCATATTACTGGGTTTATCAATGAACACTTCAAATGTTTTCTTTAGTTTAAAAGCACCTGTCATCCTAATGATTCCTTCCCCATTTAAATTTTTATGACATTTGATAGTTTAATTTTCTATTGAGCAAATAGTTAAAGACTTCTGAATATGCTGGGTGGGGAAGTCTAAAGATAAATTATCTATTGCTATGTGTTTGGACAATTTAGAAAACAAGTAAAAGTTAGACATGATATGGTTACAGGGTTTTTCAATCTCATCAGTCTACAAAACATCTAATATTAAATGATGCAACTGAAATATCAGAGAAGGACTAAATCTCAATTGCTAATGAGAAATGAAATTTGGCTACAAGAGAACAAAGCATCATAGAGAAATCCATCAGACAGCCTCAGTTATACCCAATTCCTTTGAGTCTCCCCATCTCCTTTGAGTCACTCCATCCAATCAATTTTCATCATGTTAATATGTGGCCACACAGAAAAATATTCGAAACTGGTGTGATCAACTGAGTCAATACATCTGACCAGTGGTCAATTGGAGCTACAAAGAAGCAGCAAAGTATGAATGACTGAAAGAGCAATGATTCCAAAATAAAATTTGTTGAGTGCTTGCCGGGCGCGGTGGCTCACGCCTGTAATCCTAGCACTCTGGGAGGCCGAGGCGGGCGGATTGTTTGAGCTCAGGAGTTCGAGACCAGCCTGAGCAAGAGTGAGACCCCGTCTCTACCAAAAATAGAAAGAAATTAATTGGACGGCTAAAAATATATAGAAAAAAAAATTAGCTGGGCATGGTGGCGCATGCCTGTAGTCCCAGCTACTCGGGAGGCTGAGGCAGTAGGATTGCTTGAACCCAGGAGTCTGAGGTTGCTGTGAGCTAGGCTGACGCCACGGCACTCACTCTAGCCTGGGCAACACAGTGAGACTCTGTCTCAAAAAAAAAAAAAAAAAAAAAA